>ML685898.1:1184682-1193510 GCA_007922175.1 Pelusios castaneus
AAAAGACAGCGGAGTCTAATTACTAAACAAATGACAATACAGCTTTTCCTAATTTCTCAAATCTTTAAAGCCACTCTGCTAGAAACCCAAATTAGGATACGTATTCTTTATGGAAGCTGGGTTTATTTTTCCCCTTTTTAATCTATCATGTGGTCCAAAGAATTTGAATAATGTTTCGGAAGCTTCAGAGACTGCAATTTTCTTCACGATAATGTTTTTTAATCACATAAAATTCAAAAGATCAAACAATCCAGTTTTTTATGTTTTTAATATTATATTAGAACTCTGCCTGTCTTAAAGGTCTGTACTTGATAAATTAATGTTTCAGTTTGGTTCTGTAAAGTAATAATGACATATTGTTTCAAAAAGGTTAATTGGGTTGTAATTAAACATACTAACCTTACAACTTGTGTTATCTTTCAGTACTACAAATTTAAGATTTGTTGCTGTTTTAAAAAGAAAAATCCTTCACTTTCTTTTGGCCCCAATAAAATACTCAGATGCTTAAATTTAAGACTGTATTAATGCTTGGTTGGATAAGGTCCCTTGAATATACACAAATAGAAGATACCTACCCATGGAGGCTGATGTTTGTATTTTGATTAAGGACTTCCCATACTTTAGACATTTAAATACCTATTTTCATTTCCAAGTCATTTTTTCATGTTGTCATTAATATGAGAGATTTCAAATATAATCAATAACTTAACTATCTAACAATTGACATTTTTATATTTAATCCTTTGCATTTTTTTTAGTTCCATTTCATTGACATCTTATGACTGTCATATCAATTGAAACTGAACCATTACCTCTTTAAAAATGAGATCTGGAAATGGGCTCTATATTTGTAAAGAAAAGGATTCAAACTATCCAACATAGGAGCTGTGGGTGATAAAAAACAATATAATGGGAGCACTGAACTCCATCTTCCACAATTTTACAATAGCAAATTAATTCCTTATCCACTGCAGCCCACACCACATGAAATAATCAGCTTTGACTGACAGTCTCGGAGAAGAGAAGAAAGAGTGGGAGAAAGGTCAAGACCTTACTTAACAAGAAAACTTAAGCATGCCTACCCTACACAAAGGTAGTTCCTTCTGATTGGATTTGAGAAAAATAGTGGAGGCAAATGTAGGAATTGTACGTTGCAGATCCTCCAATAAAATGTGTGTTTAAGGTGTTAATTTTGACCCTAACTCCAGAAATACTTATGGTTTTCCCATTCATTAATGCCATTTAAATCATGTATGAAGGTCTGTTAGTCTCACAGACTATTAGTTTAGGGTTAGAGTCAGGCATCTGAAGCGCTCTCTCTCTCTAAGGAGCAGACTTATTGAATTCAATGGGACTATTCACACGAAATGCATTTGAAGGTTAAGGATCTATATCAGTGGTCTCCAACCTTTCACCAGCAGATGTCACAATGGTCATAGGTTTTAATGGCAACTGCCCTTCAGAAGTATATCACGAGCTACTGGTTGGGGACCCCTGACCTATATGATTAAGGATTTTATTCTTCAAGGTGCTAAATGTTCTAACCCAATCCAGCAAAACTCTGAGGATATGTCTACATTGCACCTGGGAGCAAGCCTCCCAGCCTACGTAGACCAGCTTGTTTTAGTGGATGTAGTGAACCTGCCAAAAAATGTTTATTTCTCCTTCAAAAGCTGGCATCTATCTGCTAACATTACAAATTTCAAGCCCTGTAAAGGCAATATTCAGTTCTGAAAAATGAGCGGTCAAAGGTCCAACATTTTTTTGGTTCCATACAGTTAGCAGTGAGACCTTTATAACACTGGGGGAAAAAAAGGAATTTCCTCACAGTTTCCCAATGACACAAACTTGTTTCCAGCCCAGGAAGATCCAAAATATAGAATTTTGAAATCAAGATATGTTAATGAACCCACAGAAAAGCAATTTGAGAAGTTTGTTATTTAGATTGTAAATTCTTCTGGGGCAGGGAGTGTCTATGACTCTATATTTGCACAGTATTTGAAATAATGGGGCCCAATCCTCTTGGTCCCTAAACACTGACATAATAAAGATTATTAAAAGTAATTGTTAAGATGTTTCTGTTATGTTTGTATATTTTTCACTGGTCCCATGAATTCATGGTGCTGAATGAACCAGCATTCATGGATAAAGGGACGTAGAAATGTTCTCAGTTTTTTAACAAATTCAAATACTTCTAAAATATATTCTGAAAATATGCAGCATAAACAGAATATGTGGTGCATATTTACAGAAAATATTTTAGTAGTATTTGGTGGGTTGGTATGGAACAGAATTATCCATGGTTTTATTACTCTTCAATCACACAAACATCTCAAATTTATGCCAATAAAATCTGCCATCGTGTTTGTCTAGTGTTGTACCATACTCATCACTGTAGTACTTGAGTCAATACAAAGAGACTACAGGAGCAAAAAGAAATGATAGGTTAGGGTGATGAACAGATGGATAGGTATAAAGTTGGGTTAGCTTCATCACTCACGAGTGCCAAAATAATGTGTGAGTTATGTTGTAAAATCTTTATACTACAGTATTCTGTGATTTAACTCCCTATACGTTTGGGCCTCCATGGGGCTGCTATTTTCCATCCTATGCAATCAGGTGGTGGGGTTGAGGAGTCTGTGGAAGCTTGAGTACACATGGAAAGATTATTCCGATCTGTCACAGAAATAGACATTCAAAGTCCAAGAAGAAAAGCCAACAGTATATAATGACAGTATGTTTGATTTCCCTGTGTGGAATTCCTCAAAAACTAATAAATAAAATGGTTTTCCCTTTCACTAATGCCAGGTAAGTCATGGTTCAAGGTCTGTCAGTTTCACGGTGTATCAGTCAGGTTCCCTGGAGTTCTCTCTCAATGTTCAGCATACACTGTTTTCCCCTCTCCCCCCCCCCTTTTTTTTCTTTTCCTTTTAAAATAAGCTGTAAATGTAACATACAAATACATATTGTTCAAGACAGGAGAGAACATACTTGAGTTTCTAACCATTCAACTACTCAAAGTGGCTCTCAGTAGATAAGGGAAAGATTGTGTTCTTAGTTTTTATGTTGTCCTAAAGAAAAATTAATAAAGACATGTTTTGTACAGGCTTTTAGCATAATGTTTGGCATTAAAACATATTTATTTTTAATTTAAGTGCCCTTGTCAAGAGTGTTATATAATTTTATTAAAATGAAAAATAAGCCAGGAACAGCTGTAACTTAGGGGAAAAAGGAAATGGATGAGTAAAGAAATGTGTACAATTGCTATTTCTTCACACCAGTGCATTTCTGGTTAGAAATATTATATTGAATTGGATCTATAGCTACTGGTAACCTAACTTTAGGCCCTACTGAGTCAGCCCAGGACTGGTTTTCTAAATGTTTTCATGTGCCATACACAAATACCTAACAGGAAACGTTTATTGCTGATTCAATTGCATTCCATGCACCCAGACTCCTGAAGGAAGTGCAAAAAGCCTTTTGTAGTTGTAACCCATATGCCTGAAAAGGCTATCTCTGAGAGACCTGCTGAGGGTGGGTTACTGTTGTTGGGCAGATTAGTGACCCACAACTGGAAACAACTGGAAACAACTGGAAACTTCCAGTAGCAGGGAGTGGTAGCAATTTGAGCATGCTCCACAGTGTACCCTGCTGGTGTGATCAGTCAGATGACTGGAGAGCAGCAGCCTGAGCAGACAGCAGGCAGGAGCTGCCTTGAGGGGAGACCATGTGCTCAGTGTTCTGGAGAGGAGCTGAGCCAGGAGTGAACAAGATGTTTTCTCCATGTAAAGGAGTCATTTGCAACAGACCTTGCAGACATGCATATGGGACTGAGGGCTGGTTGCAGAGGAGAAGAGAAAGCCTGCATGTAATGCTACAGAGGATTCCAGCAGAGAAAGAAGAGGACAGCTATTTCCTGCCACTCAAGCTTCCACACTGGAACAGAGACTGTAGCTGAGAGTTGGGTGAACTCCACACAGACTTTGGGACTCTTGGGTATCTTTCATACAAGGGATTGTTCTTGGTTAATTGTAGTTTGTTTTCTTAGGATAAGGTTCATTTAGTTAGTAGTTAATAAAGTTCATTGTTATGTTTATTGTAGTAGTATTTTAATGTGAGTGTAGCTCTGAGCAAGCTTCGCCGTGAGTCCTGTACAGACTGGATCCTGGGTCTCCAGCTGCTTTCCCCGTAGGGGTTGGGATTGATTTCTGTGGGGCACTGGAGAAGGGCAACTAAATGAATTTAGCCCACCCGAAGGTTACATAGTAACTCATTATTTACTGAAGAGAGCCCAAACAGTACACAATAAATGCCTTAACTATAAGAACAGGATGTTAAATATTTAAGAATTTTGAAAAATATGATTGATCAGTCTAATCTACAGTATCTGGAGCCTCATTGTAGTCTGCATGCTATTTTTTCACCCTAATAACCTGCATGCTGAATATGCTATTGCCTTTTCTTCTATATCTCAAAAGATAATCACATAATATCCATGAGCAAAAACTGTCAGTTATTTCTGTATCCCAACAAGCTAGCCCTGAAGTTTTAAAAATGACAAGAAAACTTGCTCCAATGTAATCCTGGGACTGATTCTGACATTCGTACTCATGGATTCTGCCATATGTACTTATGGTACTCCATGAGTTATCTCATGAGGGTGGAGGTTTCATGGTTCAAGGACTACACATTATGAATAACCATGGCATAATCTTGTACTTCTAAAAAAAACCTACAGAAATGTATTGCTAATGGAATTTAATTTAATTAATAATCTCATTATTTAAGGTATATTCTAAACAGCTCAGATTAACCTATATCCTTTCTCTCATTCATTCCATAATCTTTCAGAGCTTGGCTGTGCCTAGGCCCAACACAGCTGTGTAGTGGAATAAGGTACATATATGCTACCTCTTCTGTATAGTTATATAGGAACCACTCAGGATGCTACTCTGGGTGCTGGAGGGATAGAATGCTGGTTATCCCCTGTGAGCCAGAGATTAGATACTGAACAGAACCTTGACATTACTTCTTTATGTGCTTGCCTGCAGAACTGGCTAGGAGTTAGAGAGTGCATAAGTGTGTATTGTGGGGAAGTGCATCTTACACCATGGAAAGAAGTATAAGAAGTTACATATCTCTCCTCCTACCTTCAGAGCAATGGAGAAGGATGATACAGTTCCTTCTCAGAACCAGCCCTACACTGGGCTAATCCTAAATATCCAATCCAGCCCTAACTGTTACATAGTTTATAGACTTGTCAATGATAAGAATAATATATATAAATATTATCAATGCCTGGGACAGGAGCTTTATCATAATGGGTCAAAATATTTAACTATTGTTCTATTTGTCAAAGTTTATAGACTTTTTGTTATTTCTGTAGACAGAGAAATGTTGTTTTTTCCTGGTTTTGTTTTTCCAGGCTATAAAGGGAAGAAGTCATGTTATCCACCCACTCAAAATTAATTTTCTAGCATGCAGAAGTTACTGTAAAGATCCACTGTTTACCAGCTTGTAGAATGTTGAATAGGATAGATTCATCATTCACAAAATATAACACAGGGACTAAAAGTATTATATCTGTTGAAGAATATATGTTACCAACACCTAAAAGCATAACTGAAACCGATATTTCCTCAACAAAAATGATGAGTATTCACCTCCTCAATACCAGATTCATTTCTAGGACAGAAGTGATGCAACTCAAGTAGACATTTTCTGTTGATAAACCAGGTGCTTTATCATTGTTACTATAACAGAAGCAACTGCAATTCTCATAGTTAATGATACATTCTAACATTCTGTTTCCATTTGTTTAGAATCTTCTGATTTTTTTTTTCATTTTACATTTTCAAGGCTTGATCTCTTTGTGAAGCTGACTAATTGCTTTTTGAGAAACAAAGATCAACTGTTGTGGAGTATGAAGGGGGAGTGGAACTACGTTTTCCCTATGTTTGCAAGTTTAACAATCCAGTTGTCTGGAAAAGAGAAAGTTAAGTTTGCATGGGTGACTTTAATTCTGAACTTTTACAATGTGTATTTTATGTTTCTGGCCCAACTCTCTACAACTTTACACACCCACTTAACTTTAAAAATATGAATAGTCCTATTAGACTCAATGCGACAACTCAATACTTAAAACACTGTCCATAAATCAACGCAGAATCAGGGCCAGAGTCTTTAAATGTAAAATCACACCACAATGTCACACCATTTTACAACCATAGATACATGTGTAACATCTCAAAGAACAGTGTAGCAATTTGTCTGTGTTAAAAAGTACATTAATAAAATTTATATGAAAAGCACTCATTATAGATTAGATATAGCAACACTGAATAGATTTGGACTGCTTAATTATACATAAGCTGACTGAATTTTTTAAATTATTTAACCCCCAATCCTGCAGTCAGATCCAAGAGAGTGGATGTGTGCCCAATGCAGAAGTTACTGTAAACATCCCCAATGCCGATGTGATTGCAGAGCCACTGGCCATTATCTTTGAAAACTTGTGGCGAATGGGGGAGGTCCCAAAGGATTGGAAAAAGGCAAATATAGTACCTATCTTCAAGAAAGGGAAAGAGGCGGATCCAGGGAACTACAGACCGGTCAGCCTCACCTCAATCCCTGGAAAAATCATGGAGCAGGTGCTCAAAGAATCCATCCTGAAACTCTTGGAGGAAAATAGAGTGATCAGGAACAGTCAGCATGGATTCACCAAGGGCAAATCGTGCCTGACCAACCTGATTGCCTTCTATGATGAGATGACTGGATTTATGGATGCGGGAATAGTCATTGATGTGATATACCTTGACTTTAGCAAGGCTTTTGATACGGTTTCCCACAGCATTCTCATAGGCAAGTTATGGAAGTATTGGTTGGATGAGTGGACCGTAAGGTGGATAGAAAACTGGCTTGATCATTGGGCTCAATGTCTAGTTGGCAACCAGTAACGAGTGGAATGCCCCAGGGGTTGGACCTGTTCAACATCTTCATTGATGATCTGGATGATGGGATAGACTGCACGCTCAGTAAGTTCGCAGATGACACCAAGCTAGGGGGAATGGTGGACATACTGGAGGGAAGGGACAGGATGCAGTGAAACTTAGACAAATTGGAACACTGGGCCAAAAGAAATCTCATGAAGTTCAACAAGGACAAGTACAAAGTCCTGCACTTAGGATGGAAAAATCCCAAACACTGCTACAGGCTGGGGACCTATTGGCTAAGTAGCAACACTGTAGAAAAGGACCTGGCGGTTATGGTGGACAGGAAGCTGGATATCAGTCAACAGTGTGCTCTTGTTGCCAAAAAGGCCAATGGCATATTGGGCTGCATCAGTAGGAGTGTTGCCAGGAGACCGAGGGATGTGATTATTTCCCTCTATTTGGCACTGGTGAGGCCGCATCTGGAATACTGGGTCCAGTTTTGGACTCCCCACTACAGAAACGATGTGGACAAATTAGAAAGGGTCCAGTGGAGGGCAATAAAAATGATTAGGGGGCTGGGGCACATGACTTATGAGGAGAGACTGAAGGAACTAGGCTTATTTAGCCTGCAGAAGAGAAGACTGAGGGGGATTTGATAGCAACCTTCAACTACTTGAAGAGGTGCTCCAAACAGGAGGGAGGTAGGCTGTTCTCAGTAGTAACAGAGGACAGAACAAGGAGAAATGGTTTCAAGTTACAACTGGGGAGGTCGAGGTTGGATATTAAGAAAAACTTTCTCACTAGGAGGGTGGTGAAGCATTGTAATTGGTTGTCTAGGGAGGTGGTGGAATCTCTGTCTTTGGAGATATTTAAGGTTCAGTTAGACAAAACCCTGGCTGGGATGATTTAGTGGGAGTGGTCCTGCTTTTAACAGGGGGTTGGACTAGATGACCTCACGAGGTCCCTTCCAGCCCTATTATTCTATGATTCTAAGTCCATTAATGACAATTGATGAGAGACTTAGCTTTATAGTTAACTGAATTGAAACTAAGAAAGGCTGCTCTACTTTTTGAAAAGAAATTATATACTGCATGGCTGCTAGCTATGGGTCTGACACAAAGTCCAATCAAATCAAAATCCATGGGTTGTAATAGGCTTTGGATCATGTCTTATATTATTAAATTGCATACTTTTAAAGAAGATAATGGATATAAATGTTTAAATCAATGAAATTTTACAGAACCATATCAACAATGATGATTGTCTAAGTGCACTTGGATTAAAATAATACACAAGTTGTTACACTTGTATATCTAAGGGTATAGAAAAAAGTTATACTATGCAGTACTGGTTCCCTGATAGTTTTGAATTTCTGCTGCACCCAGAACACAGCAAATAACCAGGCTGTACGTTTTTTTAGATAAAGCAAAAATATATTTTCTGTTACAAATAATAGTAAGTACCCAAAACTATTTCCACCATCTATTAAGTTGATCTTTAGAGCACCTAATATCCTGTGAGTCTTTAAATCTTCTAGTTTATGTGCCCACTTCTTCAATACCCAGCTGGTAATTTGCAGTTGTGTGTTATTTCAAATGATGTGTCTGGTTCAATACTTATTATAGTTTTGTTTGTGTTTTTCTTCCAGATTGCCTGCATCATCATGGTTCATGTATCATTCTTACTCTTTTAACAGGTTGATAGTATTACCATTATTTAAACAAATAGGATTTTCCTTGAATAAACTGCACAAATGGAAGAGTGAAAACTAAGCTACACATCACAGATTTGGATACTTCTAACCTCTGTTTCTAGAAAGGCCTGTAACCAGCATAGAATCACTGAACATCTTTCTTTCTTTCTTTCTTTCTTTCTTTCTTTCTTTCTTTCTTTCTT
>ML685898.1:1198420-1305905 GCA_007922175.1 Pelusios castaneus
ATATATGAATAGAAAATAATATCATAAATGCTTCCCTAAATCCAGACAGCATCACACCCTGCCAGGGTCCCTGTCCCCTTTTGCCCCATTGCACACAAGGGGTGCCCCCTTCCCACCACCGTGGACCTGCCCAAGGTCCCCCAGCCCCTAGAAGTCGACCTAGGCATCAAGTGGAGACGCTCTAGGTCAACTTTGCTAGGCCCCCTTTAAGTAGACTTTAATTTTAAGTGTAGACGCACTAAGTCGACTTACCTAAGTCGACTTTGTTAAGTCGAATTAAAAGTGCAAGTGTAGACATAGCCTATATTACTACACTTGACAAATAGTCATTTCAACACTCCTTTTATGGTCAAGTTTGGGGATGTCTACAGAGCAATGAATGACCCATGACAGAGTTTCAGAGCCCAGGTCAATTGACTTGGGCTAGTAGCGCTTGGGCTGTGGGGCTAAGAATGTCTGTGTAGATGTTCTGGTTCAGGCTGGAACATGGCTTTTGAAACCCCAAAATAGTATAATCTAAGAGGCTAGGCTGTAGACTGTGCAGGAATATCTACATTGCAATTTTTTAGCTCAGTAACCCAAACTCCAGGAGCCTCAGTCAATTGACCTGGGTTCTGAGATTCAGCGCTATGCATTTCTCATTGAAGTGTAGACATTTGCTTTAACAGTTTTCAGATGGCTCTAACTGGAACAACATCTACACTGCGATAATAATACATGAGCTGCCAGTGGAATAAAAATACTTCTTCAATAGCCTTTGCTTTCCATGAAGTTATTTGCTGGCTGATGTATTTCGCCAATGGGTTTTCTTTCATAAATCACAATTTTCCCTTCTATTCACAGATCACTAGAAATGGTTCTCTCTAGGAGAAGAGATGGGGTCGAGGCTATCCGTGACCAGGAGCCAGTGGGACCTGATGATCAAATCATGAAAAACTGAGGACCTGCCAAAATTAGAAATCAAAACGGGAAACTGAGGCATATATTTGGGTAGCTGTAGCCAAGATTTCAGCTGTGAGGAGGAATCAAAATTGAGAAAAATCTGAGGTTCAGCTTGGCATGGTTCTATCCAGGTTTCCAGCAAAAATGTGAGACCAAAACTGGGGAAACGGGGACTGGTCAGGGTGGTTTCAGTCAAACTCCCACTGGAGACTGAAAACCAATAGGGGGGAGAGTGAAACACAGCTGTATGGCTGCCAGTGGAAACTGGGGGCCAAAAGTGTGGAAACCAAGGCAGGCAGGGCAGATTCTGAGGTGTGTTCTAACCTGCTGGCCACAATTCAGGTCTTGGATGGTAAACTGCGAGTACTTCTGTCAGATGGAAAAACAAAAGGACCTCTACTAAGCTGACCCACCTAGGTGTTGAGTTAGATACATGAGCTGATGTATCTAGACCCCACAAGGGTAAGCCGGGGGAATTCCTGAGATTGACCATCTAGGCTAAAGCAGTCAGGAAGGTTACCCTGCAGGAGCTGCAATCTAATGAATATCTGACCTTTGCAGGCCCAGCAGTGGAGTAGTTTATACCTGTCAGCTGTCCTTGTGGGAATATCAGAGTCCACTTATTGTATAAGAGTTAATGAATAGATGAAGGTGAGATTGGGAGTTTGGGAACACTTTCTGAATAGTTTTAGTGGAGTGTACCTTTTGCAGGGAGGATTAGATGACTGAGACAGATTTAAAGATATGCTCAAATGCAGCAGCTATGGGTGTTTCATAGGCTTCAGTATTAAAGATTCCCGTGTCTAATGTTTGAACCTTTTAACAATATAAACAATCCTCTGCAATGTCAGAGCCGTATTTCAGAAAGCATCACTCTGTTTACCTTCAGAGAACCACAGCATTTGTTAAAATATGCTGAAGACTAAGGGGAAAATCATAGAAGCATCCCATAAAATTTAGAAATGGAAAAGGTCTGGTAGGTCATCCAGTCCTTCTCTCTATCAGCGTAGGTTTGTTAGTGGCTGTTTATTAAAGACCTCTTAACCAATTTCACACATTTGAAATTAGCATTTGATTAGCCTGGATTTTGCAGATGTTAAAGTTGTTTATGCCTAATGTGCAATGAGCTGCTAATATTTTTAGAGCTTGAATGATTCCTGAACAATAGATTTGATGTGATTGGATTAGCACCCTTCTTTAGTGACGATTTATCCAAACTGCACATATGTAAACACTTCTATTTAGTTCTGAGCCCTGCAAATGCAGTGTTTATTTACTTGTGTGAGGCTGGCAGCCTAGGTGCCAGCTGATGTCAAGGTCCAGGGACTCACTGAACAACAAGTCTGCTTACCTGTGGGTTAGTATGTGTTATTAAAGTTTACATTTGTTGGAATACTTCTAGGATGCTGCCTGTATTAATCATACTTACAATATCTGTATCTCATGTTGTAAGGTTATACCTAAGTGTTTGCTCCATAACGGTAAAATGTTTATACTAAAATTATGTAACTAACCAACAAGAGAAAAAACTTTACTTAATGCAAAATGCTACCTTCCTAGAGAAGATAGGCAGTATCAGGACAGGAAAGACCATTGAATCCAAACGGGCCACTGTGGGATAAAAACTTAGTTGACTGCTGTCCCCTCCCACTCAGGAAGAAGTTATGGACAGAAGTGCCCATCCCATTAGCTTGTACTCCAGGATGGTGAGGATAAAAATCCCTGACCAGAAGAAATGAAGGTCTCTTTATGATGTCTGATTTCTTAGTCACAAGATTCCTAAATATAAACAAGAGAGCCCCAACCTGCTGGTTTTGGGTTATTCCCACAGGACATAAAAGCTTGCAGAGTCTTATTACAGAAGCTTCTGTTACCCTTTGAATTAAAGATTGTATCTCATTTGTGTCTGTATACTTTCCTGCTTTACTCTTGTAAACAACTCTCTCTCTTTGTAGTCTTAGTAAAAAAAAAAAAAAACAAAAAAAAACAAACAAACCCAAAACAAACAAACATTAGTTAATTTGTTTCAGATTGGCTAGAAATGTTGTTTTTGATGTGAGACCTAAGGTGCAAATGACCTGCCGTAAGTGATGGGTCCTTTGGGAATGGGAATAACATAAGGATTTTGTGATCTTTGGGTAAAGTTACCATCTACCACAGAATCAAGCTTACCTCAGTGGCAAGATAGATCAGAATGCCCAACGGGAGCATCTATGATTCTATGTTATGGTTGTATAGTGCTTGAGGACTTTGCACTTGTTACTCAATTGGTGAAATCTAAGTATAGGACTCATGAGTAGTTTGGGGTTTGTCCCTGCTTCTTAACAGTCTACTCAGAGGTTGGTATTCTCATTCGTGAACCTCTGTAGGCAGTATGACACTGGCACTTGGAAAGCAGAACAAAGTTAGCCAAAAGAAAGTAAGAGTAATCTAAATGTATTTTCCCATAATACTTGCATGGCAGTTTTCTGCATGGATGAAGAGTATAATATATCTCATATTAGTAGCACCCCCTTAGTTAGCTTATATGATACTGGTATGATGGCATTGACATAAGAAACTTGCCTTGGAGAAAATGTCTTAATTCTATACTCCAAGTAAGCAGGGTGAATGTTTTGCTGAGATTAAAATAAAAAAAGTGTTCTGTTAAAACATTCTGTGTTGCAACCCTGGCTCCTAATGATGGGTCTGATCCTGTACATCTCAGTGCACAATCTAGATGTAGCTTTTAGGTGCTACTGCAAAATAAATATTACTAATGAGAAAGGAAAAAAAAATATTCAGCAGGAAAGGGATAAAGAGAAGCCTTGAATTCTGCAATTATTACTCAATATACATAAGGGACAAGGATGAGCACCTTGATCTTCCAAGAGTCAGCTCATAAATCCAACCAACCAGATTAGTCTGATGAAGAATTATCTGACACTAAATCACTGTGAGTGAGGGAACAATTATAACACTAGGGTTCCGAGATGAGTGTATGTGAGTTTCACAGCAAGCCAGAAAGTTGAGGAAATTATTCTCTACTGCCAGGAAGAAACTATATTTTGGATAAAAGTTCCTTTATTCCTTACCATGACTTTTTTCAAGGCCAACAAATAGAACTAGAAAAGAGGATACATATTTTTCTAGGTGACAGGAATTCTTGCTTGCTGAATCACAACTTTATGGGAAATGTCTGTGTGATAAATCTGTCCTGAACAAAAACCATTCAAACTTTCCTAGACAGCATAGCTGGAAATTTACTGTTTAAGGAAGATACTTATAACAATTTAACTGTATTTGAAGCAGTAGGAGATAAAGTTGTCACAAACACTCTACAAAGTTTTACAGGGAACCAGATAAAAAGATATAGCACTCTGCTCTACTTCATCAACGTTAAAACTTATTTTACAAAAACCTAAAGACTTTTTTTGTTCCCAGTGATGCTAAGGGTGATAGAAGTTAACACTGGTACCAAGGGGGGAAAAATAGATCATGTCAAAGAACTGGTCAAATTTGAAAGAAACTAGTGCTGGAGTCCAAAACTTTGTGTGAGCACATCATGACCAAAGCAGTAAGAAAGAAATAATGAGATTAGAACATGATGGAGCAGGAAGAAGAGGGCCTCACAGGGAACCAGACAACTGAACTTTAGTTCTGTATCAGTAACTGAATGATCCTGTAGAATCATTCCACAACATCTAGTCAAAGTTATAATGAATGAAGATGAAGTTTGGATTCAACTCAGTCGTTATCCTGGATCTAAGGTAAAACTTGCTAAATAGGGACTGTGCTGATTCCTGATCAAATACCCGTTAGAGTCAATGGGAGACTTTCCATCACAGTCAAAGAAAGCCAAGACTGGGCCTCTGGAGAGATGACATTAATCCTCAGGGAATCTTGTAACTGATAATGGGAGCAGGAGAGCAGTAGAATTACTGAAATGATTGTTCTGTAGTGGCTTTGCGCTTGTGCAGAGACAAAAAGCATCTTGCATCTTGTTATTCCCATTGGAAAAATTAAGCTGAAATGGTGTATTACGTGTTTGTTTGAACATACATAAGGAGCTTGAAGTTTTGTGCCTTGTTAAGGCGGCATTTTGAGCAAGACAAATGCCAAGAGAGACAGGCCCATGGCCTCATCCCATTCCTGCCCCTACAGGGCACACTAAAGGAGAGGTCCTTGTGCTCTTTTGCCACTGCGAAAGACTCTTGCACAGACTACCCAAAATGGAGCAGGCACCTTACATTTTCCACCCTGTGCACCCATGTAAGGACTTGTCATAATCTCCCTTGCAATTAGCATGAAATTAAGTTTCATATATACCAGTCATTGGGAACTGGCATGTAATTGCAACATACATGCTTAGAGAATATTTGTTCAAAGACTATTAGGGGACTCAGGTGCAGTACAGGTTGTAGTGGGTCAAAGGTTCATTGTACACATGACACTGTTAGTGGATGCTTCAGCCTACTGTTAAGCACTGAGAAAAACCATTGCTTACAGTCATCTGACCTTTATCCTAATTGCTATTTCTGTCTGATAATCACAGATATATCCTGTAGGAGGAAACACTTAAATATCCTACCTCAATATTGTATGGCAAAATTACTAGAAATATCTTAATACCACTGAAATATGTAGATTAGATGTCTTCTTTTGGAAGACATCATTTTCCTTTTCCTTGGAAGAATTTTGGACTAGATCCTTAGGTGTTATAACTTTGTGTAAGTCCATTAAAGTCAGAAGGGCTACACAAATTCACACCAGCTGAGATTCTGAAAGCCATCATTGTATTGTGTAAAAATATTAGCTAGAAAGGAATATGGAACTGTAAGGTCACGTTATGACTAAATCAACAATGTTATAGCATAGCCAATGGAAAGAAATACAACCTTCAGGAATGCTTCAAGTCACTACATGTTCTACTATTTTAAATGTTGCCATTAGTGAGTAAAAGGAAGACTATGATTTTAGAATGAAAAAACCCTTTCCACAGCATTGTCTGGAAGATGTGAATTAGCATACTTATTACACAAAGGCCAGACACTGGCCTGAATTTTCAGAAGTAATTAGTGAGTCTGGGAGCCCAATTTGAGATACCTTAAAGGGACCCAATTTTCAGACTGTGATGCTCAGCACTCTTTTAAAATCAGGCCCATTTAAGGCATGTTAAGATGGACACCTCAAAAAAAATGAGACACTCCGAATTATTAGTAACTTTTGAAAATGAAAGCCCATATTCTTTCATAGATTTGTTAACTTTAATTAATAAGTCAAAAGTTTTTAAAAGTTCTTTAATGATGTGTGACTAATGATTCATAATCCATTGTGTAACATAATAATAATTGTTAATATCCAGCCACCTAGCAACCTGTATCCCAGTTGAAATGGTCTAAATTAAAGTGAACCATCCATGTGGGAGTTAAATAAATGAAAGAAGGAACCATTCCTCGCTGGTACCATCTGGAAAGGCAGAGCTAACGAACTACCTGGAATCTAATACATAACCACAGTTTGAGAAATCAATCATTACCCATAGTTGTAAAGCCCAGTCCTTCTCAAAGGACCCTCAGCCCTAAAAACACCCCGAGAAGCAAATGTATATCAGGCTCTGTGAGGCAAAGAGAATATGGTACTCGTTCCATCATCTCCAAATCTGGGGCTGGTAGTAAATGTGGTCACAAAGGCAGATGTCTCTGTTATACTATACTATATTTTGGGGGTAGGAGGGTAGGGAGGTATTTCTATACTATAATTATATTACAGCCAAAGATCAGAGACGGAGCGGAATCTGCCTCAAATAGTAGTTGCTCTGGCTTGCTTCTAAAACTGAAAGGATCAAAGGATCATCTGAAAGACTGATGTAAAAAGAGAGATTAAATGATTATGAGATCTCACAAGTCCCAGACAAGTGCCTTCATCAAAAGAACACTGCTTTTCTCTGCTAGAAAGCTACAGCAAATCCACTATGCCCAAGATACATGCAATGGTACACAGCCATTTTGGTTTAACAATATACACAGTTAGTGGCCTTGTTCTTCAATATTCACCTTACACTCCCTAAATAATATCCTATTGATTTTTACCTCATTGTAAAACATTCCCTAAGGAATCCAGTTTATGCTTTTCTAGGACAGCTCTGATAATAGATTTTATTTAAAGTATAAAGTTTACATTGAAGAAAAACATCCCTATATAAAATACAACGCACTCAACAGAACATGTACATATTCCAACATTAAAATATGTGCTATATTTTCAAATTAGGGGCCTGAGTCTTACTATTGGGTATGTGGCTTGCTACTATGAATAGCCCCATTCATTTCAGTGGAACAACACATGATAATACATGTTTGCAGGAGTGAGCCTTCAGATTACAATTTTTTAAAAAATATATTCATTTTCACAGTTTGTGCTGGATACTGCCATTCTCAGTGTGAGCATACACTGCTGTGTCTTGTGTAATCAGTTACTGTGCTTGTGCAAGAGTGCATACCACACATGCAAGATAGAGCGTGATGCACGCCCACATGTTCTGGGAGAAGCATCATGACAGGTGCATTAAAACTTCTCTTTTTTATTTCTCCTAAAACCGAGTGAAAGCAAGGTGCAAAGTTCCACAGCAAAAGTTTGATAGCAAACAATGTGATTGTAAATCCCCCGCCCCCCCCCGCCATATACACACAGACTTCTGTAAACATAAGAACATAAGAAAGGCCGTACTGGGTCAGACCAGAGGTCCATCTAGCCCAGTATCTGTCTACCGATAGTGGCCAGTGCCCAGGTGCCCCAGAGGGAGTGAACCTAACAGGCAATGATCAAGTGATCACTCTCCTGCCATCCGTCTCCATCCTCTGATAAACAGAGGCTAGGGACACCATTCTTAACCCCTTTCTGGCTAATAGCCATTTATGGACTTAGCCACCAGGAACTTATCCAGTTCCCTTTTAAATATTGTTATAGTCCCAGCCTTCACAACCTCCTCAGGTAAGGAGTTCCACAAGTTGACTGTGCGTTGTGTGAAGAAGAACTTCCTTTTATTTGTTTTGAACCTGCTACCTATCAGTTTCATTTGGTGACCCCTGGTTCTTGTATTATGGGAGTATTTAAACAACTTTTCCTTGTCCACTTTTTCCACATCAGTCATAATTTTATATACTTCTATCATGTCCCCCCTCAGTCTCCTCTTTTCCAAGCTGACGAGGCCCAGCCTTTTCAATCGTTCCTCATACGAGGCACTCTCCAAACCCCTAATCATTTTAGTTGCCCTTTTCTGAACCTTTTCTAGTGCTAGAATATCTTTTTTGAGATGAGGAGACCACATCTGTACACAGTATTCGAGATGTGGGCGTACCATGGATTTATATAAGGGCAATAATACATTTGCAGTCTTATTTTCTATCCCCTTTTTAATGATCCCTAACATCCTGTTTGCTTTTTTGACCGCCTCCGCACACTGTATGGACATCTTCAGAGAACTATCCACAATGACTCCAAGATCTTTTTCTTGACTCGTTGTAGCCAAATTAGCCCCCATCATATTATAGGTATAGTTGGGGTTATTTTTTCCAATGTGCATTACTTTACACTTATCCACATTAAATTTCATTTGCCATTTGGATGCCCAATCACTTAGTTTTGTGAGATCTTTTTGAAGTTCTTCACAATCTGCTTTGGTCTTGACTATCTTGAGTAGTTTAGTATCGTCTGCAAACTTAGCTACCTCACTATTTACCCCTTTCTCCAGATCATTTATGAATAAATTGAATAGGACTGGTCCTAGGACCGACCCTTGGGGAACACCACTAGCTACCCTTTTCCAATCTGAGAATTTACCATTTACTCCTACCCTTTGTTCCCTGTCTTTTAACCAGTTCTCAATCCATGAAAGGACCTTCCCTTTTATCCCATGACAACTTAACTTACATAACAGCCTTTGGTGAGGGACCTTGTCAAATGCTTTCTGGAAATCTAAGTACACAATGTCCACTGGATCCCCCCTGTCCACATGTTTGTTAACCCCTTCAAAGAACTCTAATAGATTAGTAAGACACGATTTCCCCTTACAGAAACCATGTTGGCTATTGCTCAACAGTTTATGTTTTTCTATGTGACTGACAATTTTATTCTTAACTATTGTTTCAACTAATTTGCCCGGTACCGACGTTAGACTTACCGGTCTGTAATTGCTGGGATCCCCTCTAGGGCCCTTTTTAAATATTGGCGTTACATTAGCCGACTTCCAGTCTTTGGGTACCGAAGCCATTTTAAGGGACAGGTTACAAATCTTAGTTAACAGTTCCGCGACTTCACATTTGAGTTCTTTCAGAACTCTTGGGTGAATGCCATCTGGTCCCGGTGACTTGTTAATGTTGAGTTTATCAATTAATTCCAAAACTTCCTCTAGTGACACTTCAATCTGTGACAGTTCCTCAGATCTGTCACCTACAAAAGCCGGCTCAGGTTTGGGAATCTCACTAACATCTTCAGCCGTAAAAACCGAAGCAAAGAATCCATTTAGTTTCTCTGCAATGACTCTATCATCTTTAAGCGCTCCTTTTGTATTATCATCATCAAGGGGCCCGACTGGTTGTTTGGCAGGCTTCCTGCTTCTGATATACTTAAAAAACAATTTGTTATTACCTTTGGAGTTTTTGGCTAGCCGTTCTTCAAACTCCTCTTTGGCTCTTCTTATTACACTCTTGCACTTAAGCTGGCACTGTTTGTGCACCTTTCTGTTTGCCTCACTAGGATTTGACTTCCACTTTTTAAAGGAAGTCTTTTTACCTCTCAGTGCTTCTTTTACATGGTTGGTGAGCCATGGTGGCTCTTTTTTGGTTTTTTTACAGTGTTTCTTAATTTGGGGTATACAGTGAAGTTGGGCCTCTATTATAGTGTCTTTAAAAAGCACCCATGCAGTTTTCAGAGATTTCACTTTAGTCACTCTACCTTTTAGTTTTTGTTTAACTATCCCCCTCATTTTTGTATAGTTCCCCCTTTTGAAATTAAATGCCACAGTGTTGGGCTGTTGAGGTGTTCTTCCCCCCACAGGGATGGTGAATGCTATTGTATTATGGTCACTAGTTCCAAGCGGTCCTGCTACAGTTACCTCTCGGACCAGCTCCTGCGTTCCACTCAGGATTAAATCTAGAGTTGCCTCTCCCCTTGTGGGTTCCCATACCAGCTGCTCCATGAAGCAGTCATTCAAAGTATCGAGAAATTTTATCTCTGCAATATGTCCTGAAGTGAAATGTTCCCAGTCAATATGGGGATAGTTGAAATCCCCCACTATTATTGGGTTTTTAAATTTGATAACCTCCCTAATTTCCCTTAGCATTTCATCATCGCTCTTACTATCCTGGTCAGGTGGCCGATAGTAGATCCCTAATGTTATATTGTCATGGAAGCATGAGATTTCTATCCATAGCGATTCTATGGAACAAGTGGATTCGCTTATGATTTTTACTTCATTTGAATCTACATTTTCTTTCACGTATAGTGCCACTCCTCCTCCCGTACGACCTGTTCTGTCCTTCCGATATATTTTGTACCCCGGAATGATTGTGTCCCACTGATTGCTCTCTGTCCACCAGGTTTCTGTGATGCCTATTATATCAATATTCTCCTTTACCACTAGGCACTCTAGTTCACCCATTTTATTATGTAGACTTCTAGCATTTGTGTATAAGCACTTTAAAAACTTGTCCCTGTTTATTTGTCTGCCCTTTTTTAATGTGCCAGATTCTTGGTCATGTGGCTGTTTATCATCGGATCCGGCCCCCTCACCATCCTTTTCTGTCCTCTGTTCCTGACTATAACTATAACTATAACCTGGAGATTCCCTCTCATCAGACTCTCCCTTAAGAGAAGTCTGTGTCCGATCCAGCTGCTCCTCTGCAGCAGTCGGCTTTCCCCCATCCTCTAGTTTAAAAACTGCTCTACAACCTTTTTAATGTTTAGCGCCAGCAGTCTGGTTCCCTTTTGGTTTAGGTGGAGCCCATCCCTCCTGTATAGGCTCCCCCCATCCCAAAAGTTTCCCCAGTTCCTAATGAACGTAAACCCCTCCTCTCTACACCATCGTCTCATCCACGCATTGAGACTCTGAATCTCTGCCTGCCTACCTGGCCCTGCGCGTGGAACTGGGAGCATTTCTGAGAATGCCACCATAGAGGTCCTGGATCTCAATCTCTTTCCTAGTAGCCTAAATTTTGCTTCCAGGACATCTCTCCTACCCTTCCCTAAGTCATTGGTACCTACATGTACCACGACCACCGGCTCCTCCCCAGCACTACACATAAGTCTGTCTAGATGCCTCGAGAGGTCCGCAACCTTCGCACCAGGCAGGCAAGTCACCATACGGTTCTCCCGGTCATCACAAACCCAGCTATCTATGTTTCTAATGATCGAATCTCCCATTACTAACACCTGCCTTTTCCTAGCAACTGGAGTTCCCTCCCCCAGAGAGGCAACCTCCGTGCGAGAGGCAGCCTCAGCATCATCTGGAAGGAGGGTCCCAACTATGGGAAGGTTCCCCTCTGCTCCCGCTGACTGCTCTGCTTCCCTTGGGCATTCTTCCTCCTCAACAGCACAGAGGCTGTCTGAGCGGAGGTGGGACAATTCTACAGTGTCCCTGAAAGCCTCGTCGACAAACCTCTCTGCCTCTCTCAGCTCCTCCAGTTCCGCCACCCTGGCCTCCAAAGCCCGCACGCGGTCTCTGAGGGCCAGGAGCTCCTTGCACCGAATGCAGACATACGACACCCGCCCACAAGGCAGGTACTCATACATTCCACACCCGGCGCAATAAACTGGATAGCCCCCACTCTGCTGCTGGGCTTCTGCCTGCATTGTCTCCTAGTTAATGAAAGGGTGGTTGAAAGAAAGAAAGGGGTTTTAGAGTATGGTTTTGAAGTATAGGTTATATGGGGACAGGGGACCAAGGAGGACTATGGGGCGCGCCCTCCCTTGAAACTCCCTTCTAAACTCCCTTGCAAAACTCCCTGTTCGCAAGCTCCCTGGTCGCTTATGTGTGGCTTTATAAAGCCCTGGCCTGGGTTAATGCCCCACCCACTGGTTAAGGCTGATTAAGCTCAGCCAATCACCAGAGGCTTCAAGCTCTCAAACTTACCTTTGAGGCTCACAGCCTCCAACTGCCAGCTCTAGCACACAGTCTTTCAAACAGACACACAGACAGACACCAACTCAAGCTCAGCACACAGCTCACAGCAGTAACCCCTAAACACACACCCCCCCCAATACTACAGACAGTCACTTACCCCACAGATTCTGCAGTAGCTCCTCCTTCACCTGGAGAACTCCCTTGCAAAACTCCCTGTTAGCAGCCCCTGTTCGCAAACAAATTCCAGAAATGGGGAACACTTACTCCCTTCAAATCATTCTTGCATACCTGCCTCCCTTCATCAAGTTTTATTTGCTGTGTTCAGTCCAATACACCATGAAAAGCTTGAAAGTATTTCAGAGCAATGATATTTTAAGTGTAGAAAGACTTAAATCATTCCCCAAGCCCATCACCCATACTAAAAACAAACCACATTCAAAACTGAAATGGTTTCTTTAGATTTTTTTTTTACTGATCTAGTTTTGCATATATCCATCTAACAGGCAAGAGATGTTTGTTGACTGAAGTGATTGAATCTGATCAGAGATATAGCAGCCTACCACTCTACAACTACAACCTATCCACATGTTTACACAAACCATTCTTGCAAATAATTCCTGCAAGGCCCCAGGCTATCGGGTGCTATAAACTAATTACAACATAAAAAAAAAAAAAAAAAAAATCTTGTCCTATATTGCTCCAGGGAGCATCTTATTATTCTAACAGCCTACAGGAGAAAAAGATGGCAAATGATGCTCATTCAACTCTATTTCTTTAACCACAGTTTTATCCAGATTTCATTGTTTCAAGGCAAACAACAGTGTTGCTTTTCTTATTTTGAAAGAAACAAGAGTTCTTGTTTTGCATGCAGTCTGTACAAGATATGATCCAGAGAAAGACACACACACAAATATCTCAGAAGGGTAGCCTTTTATCAGGGGGTTGGACTAGATGACCTCATGAGGTCCCTTCCAACCCTATGATTCTATGATTAGTCTTTTTCAGCAAACCAAAGGAGGAGTCCTCTGGCACCTGAAAGACTAACAAATTTATTTGAGCATAAGATTCCATGGGCTAGCCCATGAAATCTTATGCCCAAATAATTTTGTTAGTCTTTCAGGTGCCATGGGACTCCTTTGTTTTGACAAAATAAATCAGTTTATATTCATAGCCTGTACGAAAATCAACTGGTAAAAGTAGCTCTCCTTTGTAATTTACAAATATTTTATTAAATTAGTACTTTCCACTACACAGTATGAATGTTTTAATCATTGAACCATTTTGTACTATAATACAGAAGTTATGACCATTATGATAAGTTTACAGAGTAATGAAATGATACAATGTGACCCCCCCCCACCCCATGGCAAATTGTTAATTTGATTATTAAAAGCTTGATATATGGTAAATGTTTCAGAGAAAATAATTATACTGTCTTTGTTCTGTTTTTCAGAATTGCTGTTAGTCCTAATCACTAGAATAAAAGGAAGGTTGCACTGGGTCATCTATATTCTGACTGTAATATTTCTTATTATTTAGACTGCAATAGTTAGGTTGGACTTATTTTTTGGACACAGAACTTAGACTTTTGAATATGCATGCATTTTCAAAGACAAAAACAACCTGCAGTGCTTTGTACTGTATTCTATTAATAGGTCATGCTACCCTAATGTGTAACAAACTGCATTATCTAATACTATAATAATTATAAATTCATAATTGTTTAATTATTAATTGCAATTATATTACTGTACAGACTGAGCACAACAGGAGCAATAATTCACACTTGCTTTTACTATGAGATCTTTCATTAACCCTCAAACATACGTCTGGTTAGAAATTGTGGATCTTGTTCTGGGAGATGTGAAGCAAATCCATTGAAGCCAATTGGATACATGCTGCCCAGGAATTGAACAATTTGTTGTATGAAGACTTAGAATGACCTAAACCTAGATTAGCAATTGGCAAACTTCAAATTGAAGATATGATTTGTGTAACCACTCTTAAAAAAACAGAAGTTTGTCTTAATCCCTTTGGGCGCATCTACACTTGTAAATTAAGTTGATTTAAGGTGGCTTAAATTGATTTAATTTACTCTGCGTCTACACTACATTTTCCTTAAGTCGATTTAAGCAAGCTGCTTAAGTCGACTTAATGACAATGAAGTCGACTTTGTTAAACTTACTTTAAAGTCAACTTTAGGCTTAAGTTGACTTTCGGAAGTCGACTTAAACCAGTGTAGACCTGGAGTAGCCCTGAGTCGACTCTAAGTCGACTTAGGGCTCTCCAGGACTCCCCCATTGCCCTTCCTGCTGGGGCGGGGTGGCACAGGGGGAGCCTGGCATGCCCCCCCACAGGGCAGGGCAGAGCCCTGCCCACCCTGCCCCTATGCCCTGTCAGGGTCCCTGTCCCCCTTTACCCCATTGTACCCAGGTACAATGGGGCAAAGGCTGAGCCCCCTGGCACTTGGCAAGGGGTGCCCCCCTGCCACCGTGGACCTCTCCCAGGTCCACCTAGCCCCTAGAAGTTGACCTAGTCATCCAATGTGGACTCTCTAGGTTGACTTTGTAAGTTCCCCCCAAGTCGACTTAAAATTTAGGTGTGGACATGCTAAGTCGACTTAGCTAAAGTCGACCTAAATTAATTTGTGTAGACATAGACTTTGTGCACAAAATTGGTCTGAAAATTTGCAAAGCATGCTTTCATTCAAGGTTGGATGCAACAGAAACCATGAAGAAGTCACTATACATATTAATATATAATTTCAGGTGCCACTGTGTGGCTTTTGTTGGCATAAGCTGTGTTTTTAATAGTGATCATTGTATTTTATACAATATTCTATTATAAATAAGATGTTTGTGGTAGCAGAATCTTGCTGAGTAAAATTCTCAACAGTTAATACTTGTCATCTGAACAATCTGATGGTTTCTACAACATCATTAGGGATGGATCAGAGGAACAGGAGTCAGCCCACCCAAATTTCTCCTAGAATTCAGCGCACATTGACTTTTTTTTTATATATATAGGTGCACAAAAAGCCTGAATACACTTTTATTCCTAATATATTAATTTTTTTAACAGAACTCTGAATCTTTTGGTTCTGACCACAAGTGGAAGTGTCAATGCATGAGAAGATGGGCTATTATTCTCAAGATATTTAAAATTGTGAAGATGCAGGAAGTATGTGATGTTGATACACATTTGAACTGCTTATTTGAATCTCCAAGAATTTTGAGGTTTAGCCACCACTAATCCTCTCTTGATGAGTTTGGTGAGTGATCTTAGGAGATAACACTTTGTCTCCTCTTGCCAATTTATCATAATTAGTTTTAGAAAAAAGGTATTAAGTATTAGTTCACATTAAAGTATTGGAGAAATAATTTTAGATCAAGATGGCAAGTTAATATCCTATGAGAAACAAAGAATATTAGACATGAATTTAAAAAGAAATGAGATTTCCATAACTTTGTTCATTATAAATATATGATATCAGCTACTCAGCCCAGGTTAAGTCCCCACAGCTAAAGTCCAGGACAAAAGTTGCCTTACATGGGTAGCTCAAGATTCCCCCCATTATGGAGGAATCTTTGGGTGGCAAAAAGTCAGGATAGCCAGTTTTATTCTATCTGCTCCATGCCTCCAAAAGGGAGTGGGTAGGAGGGGTCCTTTCTGAGCTAGTAGAATGATCCCTATGGAATGATTTAAGATGCTATAGGCTGGAACAGTACTTTTCTAAACTTGCATCTAGAGCAACTCACTTTTGGGTAGGCTCCCACACAGTAACCTTTACATCCTCTCCTATCCCCACAGCTGTACCAAGCTCAAATCAGTTGAGGAACCAGCCCAATAGGTTTAAATGGTATAAGTACCAGGGCTCAATCATTTCCCTTTTAAGACTATTCCACAGTCTAGCACATCTCACTCTTAAGAACTGTTTCCCGATATTCAGTGTAAATTTTCCTTTCCTCTGTGTATCCTGTTACAGACAATCATAGACAATTTATCCCAAACAATTTATGTGCCTCTTCAACATCTACATTGCTCAAAAACATTTTGATGCTATGACCATCTGACTTAGGTAGTTCTGAGGATAAATATCTCTTGTTCATTTCTTATAAAAAACAACTGATTAAAATATATGCATAAGTGCGACAGGTGATTGTCCAGGATACACAGGTATGTGGGAAACAATGCAGTACATAATCAAGTCCTTAGCCTACAGCAAGGGTTCTCAAAACCCCGGCCCGCAGGCCACAAGTGGCCCATGGGGCTTTTTCAACTTTTGAACTCGCCCCCTTGATTTGGAGCCTGGCCGCAGTCACCTGCTCCCAGTTTGCGTCTTGGTATTGTCTAACCAGTCCTTAAATATCTCCAAACATGGAGATTCCACCACCTCCCTAGGTAATCCATTCCAATACTTCACCATTTACAAAAAACTGAACTAGGTAAGAGTTTAGGACTATAGTGAGAAAGAAATGATATTCTTGTGGTTTAAGCAAAACCTGGGACTCAAAAATACATATTCTATAACCATTTCTGCCACATATTTCCCATGTAACCTTGGATGTAACATCTCTGTGCCTCAGTTTCACCACCTATATTATGTAGAAATGGTCAAGATGCAAAGTTCAGATCTTGAACTGAATTTTTTCAAAGTCTTGTTTTATTCATTTTTTTCTTTTAAATTGAGGGGTTTGGCTTGAGCACATCTCTAATGGTAAGCTTGATTATTTATTTCTGGAAAGTGCTTTTTTATTCTTGATTGCAAGCCATCAGAAAAGTTAATTTATTTTAATTATTATTTAGGAGAAGAAATATCAGTTTTAAATGAAGTCAAAGACCATTTAAGGAAGATTGCCCTCATACTCTGAATTGAAGGAACAAGACTTCTATTGCCATATACTGTTAACTGTCCTAATGCCATGAATTTTTGCACCCAAAGTTGGTCTTTAAAACTCAGTTTCACTTTTGAGAATACAGAGACTGTCTTTGTATTCATGATTTAAATAAAGTAGATTGCAAAAAAGTAATTCATTATGAAGTGAATCCAATCAAATTTATAGAATGCCTACAGCTACCTCTTTTCACTTTTTAACAGATTTGGCTTGTTCAGACAAGCAACAACAAAACTAAATTCTGTTGGTTTGAATTACATATTATAAGACCAAAAAAACCAAAAAACCCCACACCTGGTTGTACATATATACATTTCAAGCCCTAGAATATGATAGATTTTTTCCCATATATAAAACCATGTATTACACAACCTTTTCCCATAACTGTACTTCTAGAGTACCAGTGCATACAATATTTTGTCGGACATGCCTCTAAAATTAGATGGTTCTTACCTCTTTTTAATGGGAATATAAAGATGACTGTAAGAAATTGAACAGATATTTTTTGAATATGAATATGTGTTATGAGTAATTAACTTACCTGGTTAGTTAGATTGAATCCAAACCTGTAATCTTTTTACCAAGAAAATAACTTCATTATCTTGAAAAAAGGCTGTGAGATTGTACCATTTTACATTAAAAATAACTTAAAAATATACAAGTGATGAGAATCAATATTATTAAATTTACCTTAATTATGTTTGGCCAAAATAAGTATCTGAACTCTGGGATGCACATCTAAAGCTTGTCCAACATCACATAAATCTCTTGATCTGGAAACTGGGCTATAAATCTCATGAGAATAGATTTGCCTAGGTGGTTTCCAGGGTTTCTGGGTGTTGGCAAGAGAGAAAGACAATGAAAATAAACATCCCTTTGGAAGACGTAGACTTCAATTTCCTGTCCCAGAAACAAACAGGAAGTACAAAAATCACAAACAAATAAAAAGGGTGAAATAGCATTTTCAAACCTTTGGTATGAACAATAAATAAAAGCTATGGCCTCTTTTTATTTCATTTAAACTAAGCCATTCACTGCTGATAACAACAACAAAAATGATGAATGTGAAAGGAATCCAGAAAGTGTCCCCTATCCTTGGTGCCTAGAGTTCCCTGTGATTACAACTCATGACCTTTTGTTCTTTTATTTGACACTGGCACAGAAATCATCTGCTTTAAGAGCACTATATACTTTAATGAGCTGCCTTCTTATTCTCCCTTTTATCTAAAGAATAAAGTCCTACTTTCTCTTCTAATTTTAAACTGAAATTTTGTAAATAATTTAAACAATTTTTGTTAAAATGATCAATGCTGAGTCCAACATTATTAAAACCCTAGCTTTATTAGTTTCCTACACAGATCTAAAGTATTTTCCTCCAATACTTGGGAGTAGCTCCTCAATGGGCATAAACCGTCACGATGTCCCAATGTGAACAGAGCTTCAGCAATGTGAGCAGATGAGGGTGTTCCCCATTCAGTTAACAACCCTCTTCTTTCCACCGAGCTTTAGATATGTGCAGCAGTTTATGATTTGAATCTTATCATATAGTAAAGTGTTACATTATATAATAGAAATATATTGTTTGTCTAATTTATGGTTCTGTTCTGCAACCGTTACTCAATTAGCACTTATGCTAGTAGTCATCTTTTTCCTCAAAAGGAGTAATCACATGACTAGGACGTGCTGAAACAGGCCTTTAAGATTATACATTTTTTGAGTAGGGCTTCTATTTTTGCATGCACAATAGGGTGCTTCAGCAAATAATAATTTGCAACATCTACCACTCATAGAGATTCTTAATAGATAGACAGAAGAATACTGGGAATTATGACAGATATGTAGACCAGTAGTGGATAAAAATAGGCAGTTTTTTGGAACAATATTTAACAGGAGAAAGGAGAAAATTTACAATACTGGAATAAATAAGTAGAGGTTAGTAGTGTGTGCAGATTCTGAACTGGTATTTCAATTACTGTACTTGACTTTATTTGTATTTCTCTTTATCTTCCCAGATTGTTTTAATCCAATTGGAAGCTAAAACATCTTAAAACCAAAATAATATAAGAACTGGTAGAATTTCCACTGACCAAGATATATAAATTTTAGTGACTTCTACATCTTTTGTCAAGATACCCTCATTATCGCTCAGAAGTGTCTACCATCTCCTTCCTCCAGTGCCTTATGTATGTACAAAAATCTTATTGTTTATCTTTATCTATTATTTAATATTTTTTACTTCCATCACTTTTTCTTGTCATATCATTTTTTTGTTTCTTTATCAGGGTTCTGTAATATTTTCCATCCTCCTCTTTACCTAATATTTTAGGAACAGAAAAGGCCTCTTTTTAACTCTGATTATTTTTCCCACTTATCTATTTTTCCCTGTTTCCTATTGGATTTTTTTCATAGCTAATTCCTTTAACACTTCAAGGTCTGTATAACTAATGGTTATATGAAAATTATATTCAGACAACTTTCCATTTGTACGCTGTGCTCTCTTCCTTCACACAGGTCAGTCACAGTATCCTGTGCATCAGGACAAAGGGACTGTGGTAGGAGAACAGGCCAGTAGAGTTGGTGTGTGATGGGGCATTCACCCCACAACAGCCCGTATAGGATGAAAGTGATAAGGAAGCTTGATTAGCTGTTGGCTGTTCTCATTGGAGCTAAGGGGCAATGAAAATGACTGAGAATGATGCTTACCTGGGCAGGAAGAGGTGAGGTGTCTATAATCCTGGACACTGAGAATACAATGGAAGGCTGAAGTAAGATAACCCTGCAAGCACAGTCTCTGTTACAAGTAGGAGAGTAGGAGGCTGAGAAAAGCAAAGTAGGAAGCAGACCAGGGATGGGGCAATACAGTCTGAGAGGAATAGACCCTAGTTTCTGGTTCAATGGTTCCTGGACTGGAACCCAGTGTTGAGGGGCCCAGGCTGCCACATCAGCTATGTGGGAGTGTCACAGTCAGCACAATGGAGATGGAGACTCCCTGTGACCCTGATAATACCGAGAAGGGGAGGACAATGGTGACTTGGTGGATGGTTAAGCCATGAAGAAGAGGTACTGCAGATCCTAAGCAACGAGAGAGGGGACGAGGCAATAGGCTGAGCAATTTTCAGCAGGGCAATGACAAGCTACTTCTCTACATGACCCACAAGAAGGTCAAAGCAGAGAATGACAGACCCCATGGTAAAGTGATGGAGAATACTGGCATGATGGTCACCCTGGAAAAGGTTAAAATAAGGCATCATGCATGGCAGACACCCCTAAGACCTGGAGTTAGTGAAGAAAAGAAACTGAAGAAGAGAAACCTGGGATGGGGGGAGGGATAAGGAAGGACTATAATGTAGTTGCCTCTGATAAAGGGGGAGAATGAGGAGCCATGTTAACAGAGACACTTTAAAGTGAAGGTAAAAACGATGGAGTGTAAAAATCTTCTTTTCAGTGGCATCTATACTTTCTTAGACTGGGTACCTGAGTTGTCACTTCCATTGAGGTGATGTATAGACTACAGAAACCAAGCCTGGTAACCCCAGCAAAGTTAAAGCAGATGCTTAGAAAGCAAGCAAAGGCAGTCGGAGGTTCAATTATACCTGCAGGAGTACTTGCTGAAGATTGCAGAACAGCAGTAGTCCTTATTTAAACATCTGAGAAAAGAGAGTAAGGGAGGTTGTAGGGGCTGGGAACAAGAGAAAAGTTCCAGGTCTAGAATGCCAGGGCCCAGCCAAGCCAATGCTATTCTTGTGGACAGAGGGCACACTTAAAAAGGAATGTCTGTTTGTAGCATGAAAGAAAGAAGTTCACCAAAAACTGAGAGAGATAAAGAGGCCCCAAAGAGGCCCCTCTGCTACGAGGACAGGTAGAGGAAGGCCCTGTTTTTTGTATGGGTAGTGGGGCATATAAAGAGGCATTACCACAAGACAAGGAGGGAAGGTAACCCACAGGTGGGTAACATTCTAAATAAGGGGAAACAGCTGGCCTATAAGGAAAGCCAAGAAATGGCAGTGGAGGCTGGAGGAATGGCAGATTCTCAACCCATACACCCGATGGATGGTAATAAAATGTAGGATAAAATGGTATAGACAGGGAGAAACCAGGTCAAAAGTGCATGACCACAGAAGTGAAGGAGAGGGTAGTGGAGGAGTCCAGGGAGCAAGTGAGAAGGCTCCAGGAGGACACAGAACAGACTCTGCTAGTAAGTGAGAAAGACCTGCAATTTGAAAGTGAAAAGTTTAGGGATGCCATCAAGGACCAGAATAATCTGTGTCTCCTGGTGGGTTACTTGGAGTAGGAGCAGGATGACTTGCAAACTCAGCTCCAGCAATTCCAAGGGAGGATGCATTCCTACGCTCTGGCATTACAAGGTTGAGGGTTAAGAGGTTAAGAAACATGTTAGCATTAGGCAACTGCTGTTTTGAGGGTCCCTGGATTGGAACCTGATGTAGAGGTGGGCTTGGGTTCTCCAACCAGCCACTGCAGGATTGGGGCAGTCAGTTCAGTGGACACGGAGACTGCCTGAGACTCTGAGGAAGTAGACTCTAATAACACCCCCAAAAAAGGAGGAGGATGTAGACTTGGCTGAAGGGCTAAGTCATGAAGAAAAGATGTTGCACCTCCTGACCAGCAAGAGGGAAGCTGTAGAGCAAGTCACTGAGGCAATGGGTTGAGCAACTGCTGGACAAAGTATGGACAGCAGCAAGGTAATTCTCTAACTCTTGACTAGAACAGATGCATTTTCCTTAAGTTGAAAAAGTATTTGCATTCATTTTTGTTTAATTTTTCATCACTTCTTCCCTTACTTTCATCACTTCTTCCCTATACTTTCATATATTTGGAACAAATAGGAGACACAACAAAATACTATGAGAAAAATGTTTTATATTATTTTCTACCTGGCTAAAACCAAGACACACTGACAATATTCTAAGGATTTATATCCTACAAGTTAACTTGTGTGAGCCTGGTACATCAACCTCGTGCATCTGGCCCAAAATGTGATCTCATGAGATTTACAACCTAATTTTGTGAGCAAAAGAGATTTAGATGGAGTCTGAGTTTTGGAAGCTTATCTGTATGGAACCTCCATATTTTTTGTGTTTTGACTTCAGTGCATCAAGATGGCTTACAATAGATACAGACTTAGACTTGTTCAGAAACCAACACATTTTTAACTAGCTGTTAACCATGGTGATTCATGAACACTCATTTATAATCCTACATACTCACATGTAATTCGCATAGAGAAAGCTAAAAAACAAATAAATAAATCACAAAACACAATGAAAAAACAAGCTAGAAACCGAGTACCGATGTGAAGAGTAGCAGTTGACACCAACACCACACCAACTCAAGAGCAATTCATAGGTGCTTAAATGGAAAATAATTACACAATTTACTAAACAAACCCACTTCCTTAAAATAAAACTTATGACATAGGCAGAAAAGTACAGTTCTGCTCAAGAGCCCTTCATATTTTGAAAATAATTTAGTGACTAAAAAGGTTAAAAGGAAAGCGACATGGAACACAATAAAAAATTAGCAACTTGATTTGTATACACCCATTCACACACAGCTTGCTCTAGTTGTTACCCAAGAAAATTACCAGCTAACAGCTGGGAACAGTGATATACCTAGAATTTCCAACAGAAATTCAAAAAATCTGATGATTTACAAGACAAGACATCTCTCGATAGGTTACTTCAAAACGTATTAGTCATTGCACAGACCTAAGCTACCAGCCAAAGGACACAGCTACTATTTTGAGATAGGCTATGTTCTTTCTTAGTACCTTGACCCCTCCTCCCTGATTTAGGCCTGGTCTATGCTGAAGGCTTAGGTCAATGTAACGCTGCTTACGTCGACCTTCTACAGCCTGCATATATACTGACGTGGCTGGAAGGTCGAATTAAGTGGCGTTACAAGTCGACCTTGTAAATCCACCCCTCCAGGAGGTGTAGGGTTAAGGATGAATTTAATAATACGCCCTAACCCCAGTGTAGACACTGGCCTCCGGCTGGCAGCACCCCATTGGGGCTGCTGCTGGCCCTTGCAGCCCCCTGTGGGGCTGGCACTGGTCCTCACAGCCCGCTGCCAGCAATGGGCTGCAGGGGCCGGCAGCAGCCCCAGCTGGGGGGTGCCGAGTCAGCAGCTGGAGGCCACTGTGCACACTGGGAACAGAGGGAGCTGGAGCAAGAGTGTCCCGTGGACACTATCCTCTGGTTTTATGATGTCAATGTATTAACACTGACTTTAGATGGCACCTCAGTGTAGACATGACCTTAGATATTGCATGAGTCCCATCTGACCTGTCTGGTTCTTTGCTCCATTAGCCTTTGTCTTGGATGTGACTGAGAGATAAGATCACAGACTATTGAGCAATATAACCAATATAACTTGTTAATATACCAGGAATATCAAAGATTTGGAGGCGAGTCAGCTTCAGAAGCCTGCAGCTGAGTTGCTTGCTGAGATTGCAACATTCTGTCATTATGCCCCAGATATACTACAAACTGTTTCCTATGGCTGCTGTCTCTGGTAGTGGCATCATAGAAATTGAATTTTCTTATTCTTTCACTACTGTCTTTGCTGGATTCTATTTCTAATTTCTGTGTAGATCCTTAGGTATAGGACTAAAGAGGTTAAAAGCAAAGATTCAAAAGAGTCTTGCCACAGCCTATGCAGAAATGTCAAAGGTAAAGGCAGCCAGAGATACTGAGAGTGAGAAGTGTAAAGGAAGCTGAATGGAGATCTCTTCACTCTGCACAGGGCCCTGTAACTCATAGGGCCATTCCCATATTTAAGTTTCTTTATATTGAACCAGCATCTCCCTCTCAATCTATAACATACTAGTCTAATAAAAAGCAAATTAGGCTGGCTTTTATATGAAATGGTACATACCTATTCATATAGTGATACCTATAGATTTGCATAAGATTTAGCAGCCCACCTCCCAACCAGAGTGATCTGGCTAAATCTAATGCTAACTATATACAAAGGTAGGGGAAAAGGATAGAGTAAAGGAAGTATGATGAAAAAGTGGAAACTAAAGATTGAGGGATACCAAAAAAGGACAGATATATAGGCTCTGATTTTTGTTATTAGTACTATATTACTTCTTAGTATATTCTTAGAGGACTGTAGTAAAGGGGAAAAAAAGTAGTAGTTTGCACTTGGAACTCTCAACTCTTAGAAATTTCTCTCATTCACTTCAATTTGTGGAATAAATTATATCCTAATATCTAATCTCAATTGCAGCCAAAATATCTTAGCGCACATCATTAGATTCATGACTATTCATGAAATCTAGCGGTATTCTAATGCAGTTCTTTTCAGCTTTTTTTTCATTTGCAAACCCCTAGAACATTTTAAATGGAGGTGGAGACCCCTGTGAAAAATCTTGGACATAATCTCCAGACCTCCAGGTCTACAGGCCATAGATTGAAAGCCACTGTTCTAATGATACTATCCAATGTGTTTTTTTTTAAATGAAAAGTCAAGTTATATCTGTTTCTCTGAAGATTTGTAAAATAATGTCCAGTGGCAAGTTAGTTTAATCATATAATTTTTATTCTCATCAAAAAACAGAAATGTAGCCAGTTTCCATATAACAGTATCTACTGTGTGTTTCTATCAGCTAAAATGTGTTGCATACTCATGGTTTTGTTTGCGTGAATTCTAAAGAACTATGTTATGTATAATTGTCACAGCTTTCCAGCTGACGACACTATAAGCCCCAAAACCATAGAGATATGTTGAGTACCGAATCAAAAAACCATATAGACCTATTCAAGTAAAATAGTCATTGGCATATTTTTAAATGCCAGGTATATATCCACTTCTCTTTTGAATTACACAAGCATTAGGAAACAATTCATCCTAATTATTTGTAATAACAACAAAGCGTGCACACTTTATTAAATAGTTTAGTGATAGCTTTTAGCTAGTTATTTTGAATAGGCAAAGACCTGCACTATAATACTGTCCATTAGCTTTCAATGAAAAAAGTATGAGAAGTGCTAGGAGGCTATAAACAAAAGATTAAAATGCATGAATGCTTTACATGGTGGAGTGTATAATCTTGTGATAATTGCATCTATTTAAAGATGAGGCACTCAAAATTGCCACCTGTCCACTTGCTGAAGACAAGCAAATCAGAATCGTGCAGATAAAAACTGTGGCTTGTCCTCCAGATGGACATTTTTAACATGCATTAGGGTCCAATTTTAAACCTTGTGGGCTGATGATTGTGCTGAGTTCATCCTTTTTTGAGACATGTTTTATTTACTGTATGTATTCTCTGCATGATTAAGTAATATTCTAAGTACTGTGTATTGATGCATCTGATATGTAAATAAGGGCTAACATCCAATAACCTCAAACTGACCCTTATAGAATATTTTTTACATGTTAAATAAAAATGTTCTGGAAAAAAAAGAAAAAGAAAAACAGTAATCTACAGTGAAATTCATTCATGGTGCAATGGTCATGTCAAAGTCCACATGTGCGTTTCTCATAAGAACAGCTTCTTAGTGGTGTCTGTGGGACTTGCTAGGCATTACAGAAAAGGTCATCTCACCAGCATTATTTAAGCCAGTGGGGACAAGCTAGGAATGGGCTGCAGATCCATATTTGTGGGTATTTATTGGCCCAAATACCCAGCAGCACTGATACAGATGTGCCCGGAACATTATTCCAGCCGTATACTCGAATAGTTACTACCAGTGATATTGGACAGTTAGAAGAAGCATGACATGGAACCCTGGCCCTGTGCTGTGGTACTAGAATTCACCTCTGACTGCTCTGTACTACACCCACATGAAGTCTGGATAGTTTTATTCAAATTGAGCGAATTTCTCCCCTAGCTATGCAGCTTTTAAGAAATTGTGGCTTTCGGTATTTTCACTGGGTTCAAGATAGAATGCAAAAGTTGTAACAATGATTATTAATGTCATAGCAATTAATAGACCTAACTCAGTGTGTCTTCATTTTACAAATGTATTCATGTTACAGTGAAACAATGCAAACCTCCCTTCAGTTAGCCAATCTCCTTTGAGCTCTTAAAGCTTTGTGCTGACACCACAGCTAAGTTGCTGCTATCTACTCTACAGCTGCTCCTATAGGCTATAGCTCCTGATAGTTTTGAGGAATGGAATGGAATGGAAGAGTACCAAAATTATTTGCAGCATGAGGTTAAACAAGAACAAACATAGTGCCATCTATTTTGGTGCGCATAATCTCTTGGAGAAACTCGAAGACTAACCTACTAGCTCCCTATGCTCTTAAGACTTACCTTAAAAATTGTTGTAAGACTTAGCTGATACATGTAAGGAATTGTTGATACCACTTAAAAGATGCTGTTGCCCTAATTTTAAGCTGCCAAGTAATAAATGGGACACAATTAAATCAGTGCAATTTACCAATATGGAATGATTTAACCTGGGCACAACAGCATAATTCCTGAAAAATAATTTTTAAAAAATGGTCTTAAACTGCAAATTTACAGTTCTTCCTCAGGCAAAACTACCTTTGAAACATGAGTGAGGATCTCAGGATGGGGATGGTTTAAATTCTGAAAGTAGTCCACCTACCCCCAAAATTACATTTTATTTTATAGACTAGTAAAACACAAATGTCCATCTCCATGTGAGAAAACCATTCCCCTCTCCCCCACAAAGTTCCTTCTGCATCAAATTCAGTGGAAAGATACTGAAAGGGGGTACCTAATAGATTACATTTATTCTGCCCTTCACCATCACAACTCAGTTTTCTGCATTTCTCCTGCAATAGCTAATGACATCACACATACAGAAACAATTCACAAAGTATTTCCTTGTAATCGTTACATTGATTGTGATGTTAATATTATCAACTAAAGAAGAGGAAACACAGAACTCATCAATCATATCTTCATAATTAAGTAAAGGAGGAACTAGTAACTAGAAGAGAAAATGATTTGTGTTTCAAAATACAGTGATTTATAAATTCTATGCTACTTTTATCTATCAAACTCATGATCTGAGCTCAAAAACTTTTTCCCCTTAAAAAAAATAGTTTGCCTGTAAATAATGCAACACATTTAGTACTATAATAAAAAGGGTTAATCTATTGACATCAATACTTCTTCAGGTATAAGTATTTTTTTTTAAATCTTACAGCACACATTAAACACAGATATTAAAACAGCGAGTAAGGAAGGGTTAGAAAACAGGATGGTTAATTATGGCTCTTGCTTCTTAACTTAAAATGCATAATCTCTCTAATTCTGGCATCTTCAAGAAGAATACCAAGACAACCTTGTCAACATCTTTGGAAAAATACAAAATGCTGTTGTTTCCAAGAATTTACTGGAAAACAGATATTTCAAAACAAAATTAAAAACAAAGTAGTTCCAACGTATAATCCTTGCAGCCAGGTTCAGCTGATGTATTTTAATATGCATAATTGTCAAAGTGGGAAGACATATTAAAATACATTTTCCCCAGATAAAATACATTGTTTTATTTGTTTGAAAAACCCTTTAAACATCAAACACCTGATACTTACTCAATCAAAAGTCCCAATTACTTCAGCTAATTTTAAACAACTGAAAGAATGGGTCCAAACCAAGAAGCAGCAGGCTTGACTATTTTAAATAAATTATTGTCAAAATTTATCCATAATTTTAAATAAATAATTTTAATATGAGTGACTATTTTGGCCCTGCTATAGAACAAACTTATCTCTAACATTTATATTTATTTGATGGCAGAGTGGCTTTAAACTTGAGAATAAAATAGGAAAATGTTTCATAAACAAATATTGTACTGTATTCTGTAAATGCAGCAATCATAGCACAGTTAATGGTTTAAGCAAAAATGCTTACAACTAAACACAAACTTTCTCTTCTCTTTCGCTCTTTAAACCCCTATGGTTAAACTATGGCTTTGATCTTTCAACCAAAAGCATGTTTGATTTTAAGCCCAACTGAACAAAATTTTTAAAAAAGCAATGTGCCAAGGATTAAATGCTCCAGTGGAGTTTCTCAACTCAAATGGGTGATAATGCGGTCAATATTATCAGAAATCTGAAAGCGAGAGACTGCACTTTATTTTTATGAAACATTCTCAATCAAAGGTAGTATGTCACTAACCTTTTTTTAATAAAATACTTGCTTTTCTAACATCACTTACCAACAATATAAACTACATAAAACATATTATTAATATCTGGCTTGTTTCTATCAGTATATTTTAAATATATTTACTAATGATTAATGCTCACTGAATCTATATAATCAAACATCACATATATATGTACACACTTAATCTTTACAAAACAGTACTGCATAAATTATCAAGTTATGGCTTTGTATTTCAATAGAATAAAACCTTTTTTTTAGATCACTTAATATTAATTTAAATTTATTTCCCAGATCTTTATGTTTAACAGAGCAATGCCTTCAATTTACACACACATTTCTCTAGCTGAAACATTTATGATCTTTGGAAGCCTTTGTCCACAAGAGAAAAACCTTACCTGTTTACCACTCTGTTGACCTTTACACTAAAATAATTCTAGCAAAAAAAAGTTTATGACCACCATACATGCTGGTTAGCCTAGCTGAGCTGCTAGACATCAGTTTGCAAACCAGGAATTATTAATAGGGAAAGCAGGGAAAACTTACCTAATTTTCATTTTACTACATTACAATAAATATTCAGGTGCATATTCTGAACCAACTTAGATGACAGTTGCAGCCCTTGTTTTGTAATGGTCATGATGCCAGTAACATTCATAAGACCTCGACCCAAGGCCAATATTTTTCACCATTGCTAACTCAGTACATCGAATAGAACATTTTACTGGAAATACCATCAACTTAATTCTAATTGTAGCTTTTCACTAATTTGATCCAGTCCACACTATCTTTGCTGTAATATGTGTGCATACTGGATGCTATCCAATATCTTTTGAAGTCAATGGGAATCTTTCCATGGACTTCAATGGATTAGACCAACAGCATGCAACAAAGCTTTCATTAATCCCTATACTATAATGATGCAGAAGGAAATAGTTTAGACAACATAGAGTATATACATGTTAATGAAGTGTATAAAGTATTAAATAAAATGATGCTACATAGTAACATCTGTCCAGTAAATGTGTTTAACACAAAGGGTGTCTTCAGGAGAGCATACTGAGCACTATGAATTAACATGTACATTTGTGGTGGCCTTTTCCACATCTATCCCATGCATGATCTTGCTCCCAGCTCTGCCACTCTTTGGACCTGTGAGCACAGATTACACCAATTGCCATAAGGGGGCCAGCATTTACTCAAAGTGTATCTAAAGCACCCATCCTACAAAGACATAAATGTGTGTTCACCTTTATATACTGTGAGTAGTCCATTTATTTGAATAAGATAACACAGTTATTTCGCTGTACTTAAAATTAGATTTTTGAAATGTGAAATAACTGGGGGTTTTAGGATTCTATTTGGGAACAAAAGAATTGTTGTACCAGATCAGTGTTCCAGCTACTTCCATATCCTGTGTCTGGGAATGACTAGTACCAGATTCTACAAAAGAAAGTGCATAAAAGCCCAACTAAGGCAACTATGGCGATGGGGAAATTTCTTTATAACCTCCATTATTTAAGGGTAGCTTTCTGACATGAAGCATTAAGAGTTATAGTCCTTAACATTCTTTTCAAGTATAACTTGTTACAGTGATCTCATATCTATATAAAGGTCTAATTCTTTTATTCTTTTATGAAACAAAAAAAAAAAAAAATCCAGATTTCAGCTTTAAAAATGTTGCCTTTCAATTTGAATTTTTTTTTACTTACATTATGAGAAAGAGTAAATGTGTACTTTCGCCACATCATTCACATCATCTCTACTCCCTCATATCTCTTCTTATTTATGTACTATGTAAACTGAGCACTCTCAGTCCATGTGAGAAATATTGTGGTGGCATATGGTAGCCATTTTTCTCTATAGGCAATTTAAAGCAACAGAAATGTGTATTGATATGAAGATTTTCAGCCAAAAGGAAAGAGGAAGTGTCATAATTAATTATTTTATCAGCCTTAATGAATATGTTACAATGGACTATGATGTATTGCTTATATTTCTAAGGATTCATAACAAAAAAAAACCTCTGATATTTTTCTTCATATGTTGATATATACATAATTTGGAAAAAATATTTTTTATTTCTTTACAGATATATAAAGGAGTATTTTCATTCACTTTGTATTTTTCATGATTTAGGAATTACACCTAGCTCTTTAAAGAAACCAGAAGTTGTATAGGAAACAGGCATCTTCCCGTGTAGTGTAAGAAAATAGAAAATGTAATACGACTTCCCTACATTACTTTTTACAGGCTGATTCTGCAAAGGGACACAAAATGGTACAAGGGTACAGCAGCACATGTCTCTTTGCAGGACTGATACTCAGATTTCAATAATAGAATTTATATCTAGAAAAATAAATTAAAAAGTAAGTTCTGCTACATATACTGAAGGACAAATTTACTACAAATTTAATTTAAAAAAAATTCCGATTCTGCAAGTAACTCCATTGAGGTGGACTCCTTGTGTACAGGTATACTCAATTACAGGATCTATATTTCCATATTCAGAAGTTATTAACTCTAGCTAATCTTGCAAACACTTAATATTGTATATATAGGGATCATTAATATGAAAATCCTGACAGTATTTATACAGTGTGTGCAATACCAACTGTTTGCAATATTGGTACTACAATTAAAAATATCTGATGTACTGATACCTCCACCCATTGCCATGGATATGTTTTAATTATAGCCACATACTCCACACATGCATTATGAGATAATTATTTGGAAACTTTCATGCTAAAATAAAACATTCTTCCTTTATGAAATAATTTAATTCTTTACTGAGTAATCTGATTCATGTAGTTTTAACAGAACAATGGTGGCGCTTATATTTCTACAGTGCTATGAACTAAAACAATTAGATTCTCTGATTTACTTAGCCAGGCATTGTAGTGCTTCTAAATTGAAACAAATCGGCAAAGGCTGACTGGAGTTCCCAGAAGCTAGTCTACCAAAATATTTATTGAGCTGACACATTTCCTAAGATTACAGCTGGGCAGTCTTCCTGCCTCAGGGAGCCTCAAAATCCAATATTAAAGACGGCGGTAGACAGGCACTGGGAAGGCAGTTTGTGATTTCTTTTCCTTACAATATGATAAACACAAGAGAACCACTGTATCACTATTATTTTTAAGTTTTACTCATACTGATATCTCAGCTTTTATTATGCACTCATTTGCATATTTTATGTTATCCAAAAGGACTTTATTGGGAGGAAGTGATAGGTTGGTGCTTGACAGTGTAAGACACTGGTGGTATAATTTATTAGACAATATTGTTCCTTGCAAACCAGATTATATCCTTAATCACAGGTAGGCCTTTTAGAATTAAAGTCATCTTCTGATATTATAGGTGTTCATTACCTCCACTGATAATAGGATCTTAGAATGTTGGGCCCAACACAGTTTTCAATGAAGTAAGCTTCATTCAAAGATCAGAAAATAACTAAGCAGCAATATGCTACAATGATATTTACCTTACTTTGCAATACTAAATGATTTAATAATCTGATCAGTATTTCTATTTAAACAGTGACAAGTTAGTATCAACAAAAAGTGTGTAAGAGAAAAGAAATTGTGTATTCAGCATAGAACTGAAACACAACACTTCTACAGTTCACTCTAGATTTTTTGGGAGGTGGGGGGGAGGTTTATAATTGCAGAAGAACTCTTGATAAAGTATTATGCAAACTAAAACATATTCAAATTATATTTTGCAATGCAAAAAGTGTATGAACATGAGAGAAAAAGGTGGAGCAAATTCATTCTAAGAGCGTACAACAAAATAGGCATTTCATTTCAGATGACAATAGCCTTCTTGGCAGCAGATTAGTTTAACATTGAGCACCCCAGCCAAACAGTTATCCATTTTAGAGTGCATAATAATTCATTGTTGCCCTTCACTGTACATTAAATGTCACCCATCATAGTGACAGGAATATAAAAACGATTGCAGTGTAGTCAGAAGCCAAGATGAGAGCTGTTAATGCAAGCACTTTGGACACAGTCTTTGTAATCTCACTAAACTATCAGAATACCATTTTTAAAACAGCACAGCGTTTTCTTTCAAGCTTTTCCAAATATAAACATAGAATGCCTTTTAAAACTACAAAAAAAAAATCAAGCAATTGATATTTCATATGAGAAATTAAAACAGTGGTGAGCAATTTTTTGTCAGCTCTCAGGATTGGTTGCAAATGACTTAAGACCCTGGTTGACAAGTGAGCTTAATCTTTCCCTCCTGCCTTTTTCATGGTTGACAGGAGGAATGGTGGCACTCTCCCTCAAACCCATTCTCTTGGCTTTATCTTTGACTCGATCCTCCCTTTTATCCTTATCATGCAGACTGTGTCTAAAACCTGTTTTTTTCCTGCACACCATCTAAGAGGTCTAACTTCTTTCTGGTCACACTATGAAAACTCTTGTCCAAGACCATATCATCTCATGACTTGATTCTTGCTATCTCCTGCTCTCTGGAATCAATTCCTGCAATCTCACTTTACTAAAAGCCCTTCAAAATCTTGCTGCTAAACTCATCTTCCTGACTTACCAGTCAAAGTCTCTCATCTGCCTTTTTAGTACTTACACTAGCTTTCCTTATTTCACTGCAGAACTAACTTTGTGTTCATATCTTCAAAGCCTTTCACAAGTTATCCCCACCCTAACAACTTGCTCAATTTTATCATAAGATTGTCATTACCCTCACTCCATCAGACATGCTAGCTTCAATTGTCTGATTCTTCAACAAACATCTTTACACTTTCTTTCATGGCACCTATGACAGGGTGTTCACCTCCGCCCACCCCCACTCCAGGCAGAGCAGGTTATGGCAATTAACGTGATATGGTTCACTTGTGAGAGAAGCAGGGCCCGAAATCCTCCTTGATGATAGAGTCAGCAAGTTGAGGTCAGAAAAAGGCTACAGGGAAAATAGTCTGCACTCACATGATAGGAGAAGGGTTACGTATTTAGGAGCTACAAAGTCTGAGAAGAAACCAAAGATAGGAATTTTCTACTCTTACTCCCTGGGAGAAGGGAATTTGGGCTAGTAAACCCACAGGTGAGGGACCAGGAGATACAGCAGGAAAATAGTTACCGGGGCTGGGAAAAATCAAACTGGAGTTTCTAGACATAGGGTCCTTGAGCTGAAGCCTGACATGGTGGGCTTTTTGAAAAGTGGCACAGGCCTTGGCGCATACTGGAAGACCATCTGGAATGGCATATGGACAGTTTACCCAGTGGGACTGTGGTCGTCAGCAGACTTGGCTGGAGGGCTGAGTTACCAAAAGGAACCACTGTAAGTCCTGAACAGTGAGGTAATTTGAGAAACCTCTTGGAAGTGGGGGCATCAGACCTGACTGGAATTAATCCCCTGACTCAGACAGAAGGAGGAACAGAATGGTGACTGAAATACAGGACAGCACTCCTTATCTGTAGTAAAAGCTCCCAGTCAAAATCCAGAAATCTACTACCTCACTGCCTCTTTCCAGTCTGTTTGCAAAATCCCTTGTTCTGTAATATAGACAGTAAATTGCAGACTGATCATGTTAGGTAGGTTGTGAGCTGTGATTATTCATCCTGACTGCTTAAGAATTACACACACACTATTATTTTTGTGAGTGTGTTTCCCCCTACTCTGGCCAGAAATTTAATCTTATCTGCATGTTTCTTGTCCTGTACGTGTAAACTCTTTGGGACAGACTGTCATTTCCTTTGTGTTTATATAGGGCATAGCAAAATGAGACCCAAAGTAGATTATCTTTTGTAAGTTACCACAATATGAGTGTTAAATAACATCTATTCTTGAAAATAAAAACAGGTTGAAAGATCACTGGGATCCCAATTAGATACTTAGAATCATTAGGTCTGAATCTCCACTGTCTTACTCCTTCTGTAGTTATTTTCTCCTCTGGATATAAACTACTACCATTTGTATTCGTTGGCAAGTGCAAATAACTGCAAAAGGTGAAAAAGCTATGGAGTAGCAGCTGTGTGCATATGCAATTCTCACTGACCTTAAACAGGTTTATGTGCAATTGGGCCCTCTAACAAAGCAAAAAGCTAAGATTTTAGACCTCTTATACATAAAAGCCTTTGATATCAGCATTGGCACCTTATCTAATTGAAAGTTAAATTTGAAACAAGGTGGAAATTCCTCTCATGAATGAAGGGTGCCCTGATAAGGATTTTGACAAGATTAACTAAGATGCTTATTTAGAGAAAAGAGGGAAAAAAGATAAATAAAAGTATGTGAATAAATACGACTAATTAGAAGTCCCTTTTCCAGCTGTTTCAGTAGCTTGATATTATCTTTGACATGTTACATAAGCACAGTGAAACAATGCAGTGTAGACATTTGTTAACTTCTCCGATTTTTCTTTTGAACAGGACTTGTAGCTTACATGCTGTCAGCTGCAAAAACAGATTTTTTTTCAAAGATTTGAATAGAATTTCTTAAGTGGAATCCGAGATCATATAATAAACTAGACCATCTCCTACTTCCATTCATAATCAAAGAACAAATGCATTTGGTCCAGAAAGTAATAAAGCTCACAATGAAGAAACTACTGTAGTTTCAGCTGGTTGAAAATTGTCTTGCAACAGGGTAAGAGAGGGCACTATGCTACAGTTTGTATGGATAAGGCACTGCAGCTCCTGAGCTAGAGATTATGGGTTTGAGTCCCAGCTGGGATGAAAGGTTCCTTTGGTGTTGTAAAGGCCAAGACCAAAATGGTGTTCAAAAAGAACTAGATACATTCAGTAAGGCTGGGTCCATCAATGGCTGACAAGCAGGGATTGCTGTTTGCTAGAAGGTGGGGAATGACCAATGGGATGGATCACTTGACGATTACCTGTTCTAGTTATTCCCCCTGAAGTACCTGGTATTGGTCACTGTCAGAGGATAGGCTATTGGGTTAGATAGACCATGGGTCTGAGGCAGTAGAGCTGTTATTATATAAACAAAAATGCTGGTAAAATTTACATCCTAGCCTAGTTTAAAGCAAAACCTATTTGTTGTGGAAAAGGATACTGAAGGCCCTGCTAAAGATCTGGGAGCCATATTCTTCCCCCTGCTTATTCACTGAAGTGAGAAGCCAGTGAATTCTTTCCATTTATGTTATGTGTCTCTTCCATAATAACAATTCAGAAGTTCTGCTTCTTTTAGCTGAAGAAAGAGGGAAGTGGAAAGGAGGCTGGGAGGTTTAAGGTGGCAAAAGCTCAATATAGCATATTCTTCCTTCTGGGCACTGGAATTATGCAAATGATCTCATTCACAGCAGTAACTCCACCCCCTCCATAGCTTTCAGAAACTGAGACTAGCTTTTATATCTACTTATGACTTTGCAGAACTGGGGACTATCTAGTCAATACTGGCACCACACACATGTAATAATTCCCCATGCTAAAATTCATCAGACTACTGATGAGCAAAAGCTGAATCTAGGTCATGTGATGCTTAGCTGACTCCTGATGCTCCAAGTCCTTGGACTGATATGTAGGAGACTGCAGCCCAAGGGTGCCAGATGGCCATGTTGTTAATGGGGCAGAGTCAGAAAGATACATACTACCACACCTGTTGCTTCTCAGTAGGATTCTCCTGGTGAATCTGGAAGGAAATTTTTCTATTACTTCTAGCGCTGGACAGCAGGATCTCTTTTTCTATCTACTGAATGTCATCCTGTCAAGGGCTGAATCTGACTTCTTTCTCCATATCTCAGCATTGACACTGAATCAATGGACACATCTTGTCTGTTTGTTTCAATTTTTTAAATAGTCCTCAAAATGTTTTTGCTGCATTTTAAAATAAAGAAACCTACAATTTTATACCAGATAGTCTTAACCATATCTTGCTTAGACATGGATAATAACTGCAAAGAGGAATTTAGGATGTTCTTTTCAATGTGCACTTGGCTGGTGAAAGCACCAGTGTGATTTCCAGGGATGAAGTCAAAGGGAATTGCTATTTCAATGCACTGTCTAGTCCAGACAAAATACACATTACATGTATTTGGACAATTGGCTATGTACAATTACTTTTTACTGAAAAAAAGATGCATATGATGCTATCTTCACTGGTGACATAACATTCGTTTCAAGGATCTATACTAGCAGAAAGATGGGCAGTCTCCTGTGCTAGTCATCAGCTATCCAAGCAATCCAAACTTGACATGAATCCAGCAACCATGGTGCAATGCCTACAATCTAAAACACTCTCAAGGTTGTCCCAGTCTAAATTACAAGAATTTCTCCCAGTCTAAATTTCTCATTCTGCTGCTGCCCTTCTGTCTAAGAAAGGAGCCTTCTGCTTGCCATTTTTATCAGGCTTTTGCAGTAGGCACACAGTCATATGCCATTCAGTCTTTGCTTCCAAGGATTTATGTCTGTCTTTCCATCAAGGCGGAATTTAAAAACAAAACAAAAACCAACTACACACACAAACACATGTGGGGGCAGGTGTCACATTTTAGCAACCACATAAGGCTAATGTGTGTGTGTGACTTTACATAGCTGGTACCTGTTGTTCTTGAACCATTTTTCCAATTCTTAGTCTCATTGTCCCCCCTCCCCCCCACACACACACTATTAAACCATAGAGGTTACACACCACCTTTCATATGTTTGGGCTATAGATTCAGGGGAGAGGCAGGTGGTTGTCAAATAGTCTATGACAATGTGCAGATTATCTGTTTGTCAAAATATTGCTTATCAGATCCTCACAGGCACTGGGGTGTGCTGGTGAATTAGTGCTTGCCTATGTGAAGACACTGGGGAAAGTTATTAGGAATTAACTAAAGATGTGAATTTGGAGTGGATTAGTTCAACTGCATTAAATCCGTGTTCATTTAGAAGTAAGTCACCTTATTTTGGTTTTGTTTAATTCACTTCAGAAGTAAAAAAAAAAAGAGAAGACATGGTTTACAGAGCTAATGCTGAGGCAAGGTGTACTAATGCAAGTGCAAATAACAGATTGGCCGTGTAACAATGATTTGACCTTGTAACGCTTAAGCATGTGCCTTACCGTTGCATTCACTCCTTGCAAAGTTTTGACTCTTTTTACTTTTTGGACAGAAGGGGAGAAAAAATATTTGCCATTGGGTAATAATAATTGCAGCAGTTCTGTGCACAGGACTCACCAGCAGGGCGCCTCCTGGTGGTGTTATTGGGGAATTGCTCAAGCGGTCTCCCTGCTGGCAGTCCGTGCTCTGCCCTTCCACACACCCGGACTCTGGCTCTGAGTCCCTGTTAGGATCTTAGCCCTCTAGTTAAGCCTGAAGTCCACCCTTTCTGGGGTACACCTGGATACTCTGGCCCACTTTGTGGCAGTGGCCAGGCCCAGTCCATTCACTGCCGTCCTGCGGTCTAGCCCAGCTCTCTATTCTCCAGCCCACAGAATAAAAGAGCCTAGGGGCCAGGAGTTCCTTAACTCTGGGCTGTCCAAGCCAGATTGGACTGCTAGCTCTGCTGCCCTACCTTTATTCTGACCACTTGGCCCTGAATGGCTGATGATTGGCCGCTTTCTAGCCCAGTTAACCCCCTGTTAACTGGAGTGGAGCCACTGCACCACTACAATAATAAAACAATATCTTCCAGAATCCCTAATTTTAACAAAGTACAAGAATCTCTGCATCACAGCTAATGCTCCATAACAGGAAACAGGGGTGAAGCTGAGAATATTTTTCTTCCTTATTTCTTTTGGCCAAGACTAGCATGCTGCCTTATCGGATGTCTCCTGCAGACATTTGAAGGGGTGTTTATGGCATTGCTGGGTCTCAAAGAAGGTTGTGCATGCCCAGATAAAATGTAATATGTTAACAAGGAAGAATTTCCTGCATTTGAACTATGCATTTCCTCACTTTTGTTTCTGAGACTATATGTGACTAACATTGGATTTGTTTGATTTTGCATGGATAAGGTACCCACTTGACGCTATTTAAGTGTGGACTTGACCATCTACTACCTCAGGCAAGTAGCATTTGTATGATTATTCATGTCAATGGAAAAGTACTCTACATCCAAGATTTCAAATTTTACATGGATGTTAGATTTTGTGTTGTGCTACTGATGTTCATTGTCCTGTGTGGAGCTCTTTTGAAAGTTGAATAGGATTCTCTATCACTTTTAGTGCTCTTTGTTATATGTCTTGTTCCACTAGTAGCAGTCTCCATCCTTTCCCATCATACAGGTCAAACTCTGTTTTGCAGCACTGCAGAGAAGAGGTTTAAATACTATACTATGGAGAGAGTGCCAAATATTTTTCCATTAAAATCATGGGTGGTAGGCATCATGTGTGCACACACACACACGCCAGTCTTCCTCAGGAGCATCATCTTAGCTTGGTTACTGTTACTATCATTTTTCTATTGGAAAAATAAAATGAGTTTTCTGCCCTTTATTTTATGTGTATGGAACACTTCTGCATCTTCATCTTCCTATGACTGGCCAAGAACAACATTCACCAGACCAGAAAGGCCATCCCTAGACCTTGGCTTCCTCCTTTTCCCCCAGTCATTCATTCAAAGAAGATTGGTATAGCCCGACTCTAGCAGAAGACTTGAAGTGTCAATGTTAGAACTATCCAGTGTCTTCTCTTTGGGCCCGGAATGTGTCTTAAGAATACTTCACTCTTCATTCACACTAGAATTCTGAATGCTTCTCTTGCCTATTGTGTGTGCTGATGACTAATAATACCAGTTACATCTGCGATTGGGTCACTGCTTTAGTTGACACAGGGATAATAGTACATTTAATACTGCAATCCCCAACACACAACCCCAGGCCATTAATTAAATGAAACAAAGTATAAGAGAATTGCTCCCTTTACAGCTAAACATAATCAAATATAGACAATTATGAATGTTTGAGGAAAAATTGATTCTTATGAATGATATACTGTCAAAAGTGAATTCCACAGTATGTACAGACAGATTTTTGTATCATCACCCAGCTGCAGCAAAGTGACAGAGACCTGGAGAGCCTTAAACTCAATAAATACTTAGATAATGACAGTTACTCACGGGTATGTAGGAATAATGGAATACTTAATATAATATTCTCCAGCTGCCTTCCCATATGCCTGAGACCAAATGCTCACATACAATTACTGAACTATTGGAATTTGTGAGAAAAGACCGCCATGAATGGTTACTCAGGCAGATTCCCTGTATTGAAAAATAATGTTCTTAGGCCAGCAAAATCTTTAGCTATTCATAATCTCAGAAACCAGAAACAGGCAGAAAAACCTCACTATTTCAAAGACCAGAGCATCACAACCATGTTATTCACCAGATTGCTACCCAGAAGGCTGCATTAGTTAAGACAGTTCAATCATTACAGTGTCCTCAGTAAAGGGATTGCTGAACCAAGCTTTGGCTCCTGGGACAGAAGACGTTCTCTGTTATCAAAGTAATCCTGAAAATCACTGCAACAACTATTATTGATGTGGCAGTAAAACACTCCGCAACAAAATGCAAAATATCAAAAACAGAGCTACCACAACACAAAAATGACCAAAAATGAGATTAGTGGACCCCTTCCAAAGCTTTTATTAGTATTCCTGAATAACAGGGCCTCAAAAAAGAAAACCAGCCTTGAAACCAGAAATGGACTACCTAGCTGATTGCAGACAAATGTCTAATTGAATGTTACTTAGGTCAAGCAGATGCAGATATCAATATAAATAGACAACTGGATGAAAGGGTGCATACTCTCTGCTCATCTCTGACAACTTTACAAACCTCAGGGGATGGAGGGAAATCATAATGTGGAGGTAGTGAATGAGACCAAGATTTCTAAGGGATGCATTGATGTAAGATTCAGTTTGGCCACCCACAGTACATCATTTGGGATGCAAGGTGAGGTTCCGGTTCTATTCCGGGTAAGTAAGGAGCCACTGGAGAAAGTTGTGATTGTTCACCCTATAATAAGAGATTTCTGAACAAAGGGTATGAAGGAAATAATTTCTAGTCTGTTTTCACAGGTAAAAAGCATAGGTAGAGAACTTTGCCTCAAAATTAGCAGATATCGCTCCAGTTCATCAGCCCTACAACTCCATTCCTAGACCACTGCCCCTCCCCATGTTGGGGAGACAGGGCAGGGAGGGACTTTGGTTGATAGCATGGGAATGGTCAGTTCCTGGGAGGGGAGAAAGGAGTGTTCATGTCCAGATGTATTGAAGTTGAGCCCCCTCCTTGTGCCTCACAGTGCACATGGGAGCCAGTGGGGGTGAGAGGAACTTCTCTGCCTCCCATTTGCCATCAAGCAGGAGGGAAGGGGAGAGAGATTAGGGGATTAGTGTGGGCCATCTTCCCACAAATATCCTGTCCGTATAGCTGAAGTACTCTGAGCTGCAATTCCAGGATGATAGGGGTCTAATTGGTTTCCAGAAGGATTTTCCCTTTTAGCCAAATTTGCAGGAGTCCAAGGAGATTATTTTTTTATTGTGTCTTCCTTACAGAATCATGGAGGCATAGTTTACGTTAAATGAAATAAGAATAGGAATATGGACTTTAATTAGAAGAATATCAAAATATTTAGTTTATTACATCTTGCATCAGGTATCTTGTGCAGATAAAGGTGAAAAGGACAGTTCCCAGAGGCAAATGGGATTTTGCTTGGGGTCTTCTTCCTTTAAGCAGATGATACCTGTAGTCTTCAAAGACAGAAATTTTCCTGGGTACCCACCCATAGAAGGGAATTTGAGCAGATTCAGAAGGGAGCTGAGTCCTAGAGAAAGGCTAAAGAGACCTAGCCTTGATTTATTTGTTTATAGTGGAAGCACTTTGTATTAGACCTAGTTAAATGTATGGTTTGTGAGAGGGGTTGGCAGATAACTTAGTCACTCTCTCTACTGTTAATAAAGTTGTAATTTGCTGTGTAACTGTATCCTTCTGTCTCTTTTATTCACCGTTGTGTCCTGGTCAAAAACTTTATAAAAAGATCTTTCAGTCTTGATCTTAATAATGAATTCACTCAGTTTGTTCCCAGTATCCTTTCCAGTTTGGCAAAAGGAGGGGATATTAAATCATTGCCCTTATTAGAGAAAACTAGTAATAGACAAACATATGCTATACAGATTTCCAATAAATACCAGATGACTTAGAAGAAAGAGAATGATTTTCTGAACTTGGTCTACTTAAATCTTAATGCCTGGCTTTCATGAATAATGATGCCCAGAAGCTGACCACACTTGTAACACCATAGGGGACTGCATACAGCTTGTCTCTTGAGGCTGATAAATGTACTAGCAGCATTCCAACATTGCACAAATGAGTGTTTGACAGGTATCTGGAATGATATAGATCCCAGTTTTACATGACTTCTTGGTGAATAGCAAATGTTCTGGCCAACGTATGAGGAAAGTGCTTAAGAAATTGCAAATCAATGGGGTATAATTAAAACTAGTAAGTATTACCTTTTTACATTAATCTCCTATATGGTCATTCTGTTTTGAAATAACAGAAAAAGTGTGATACTTTCACAAAATGATCACCATTTGAAGTTTGAAGCAAGAAAGACCAAAACATTGTAAGATGTACAAAAGTTACTGGACTTTCTGGAACACTTTTCCATAGGATAACTTTTTTTTTAATATTGCCAGTATATATGAACATATATAATTTCCTTTCCTATAAACCCCCAAATATGGTGCAATGAACCCCAGAGGACTCATGGGATAATGTCCTCACTTCTGGTATATAAGACCAGCATAAGAGGTCAGAAGCGTTGATATCTCTCACTCCACCACATTATTATTAGACTCCCATTAGGAAAAATCAGTTTAAAAAGAAACAGGTTAAGAACCCTAACCGATGATTAAAGGCAAAAATTAACAGATGAGTAGAACAGAGATAGGAAGATTCCAGAAAAGAGGATGAGACAGACTTTAAAGAAGAAAGAACTCCTGTACTGATAGGTAATGCCAGGAATCTATTGGTGTTATCTGAACTATTGATGCTATCTGAACTACATAAGCCATTATTTTACCAACATTTAAATGAAAAAAAATAGTTCTAAAGAAATTCCACTGTCCATGAACAAAGACATAGTTTATAGAAAAAATGTTGTTTCAGGGTATTAAGTGGAAAAGACCTAACACTCAGAAAAAAGGCTCCTTTACTACCACCATTGTCCTTCCATCTTATTTGCATTGAATGGATGCAAAGGAATACTGTAGCCAATCTGTAATATAAGCACTGTATGTAATGTGGTTATTGGGATATTCACTGCATGACTGCATTGGTTCTGCTTAAGAGCAACTGGCTGGAAGAAACAAGCAGGAAACAAGACCAAGGACTAAGGATAAGACCTCTTTCAACCAACTCTTTATAGATTGTTTTACAAGACAATGGGAGGACAACTGGTTGGAGGAGCATGGCTCAATTCTCCTGTGAAGCTCACTACACTGGTTTTGGACTAGCAAGGCCAAAATGCCCAGGAAAAAAAGAAGACTCCGATTTAAATGGACTTTCTCTCTCTCTCTCTGGGAAGTGACAGTTGTCAGATAGCTGTTCAGAGGGTCACCCACAGATGCCCAGAAGGGTATCTGAAAAAGTTAATGCTACATAAGCTCCCAAAGGGTAGAAGGACTTAGGTAAGATAGATGTATAGAAATTGTATTGTTTCAAATTCTTCTCTCTCTCTCTCTCTCTCTCTCTCTCTCTCTCTCTCTCTCTCTTAAAATGTTCTCTTCCTATTATTATTATTCCCATTTTCATTTAAGAAGGTCACCTGGTTATTAACTACTGTATTACCCACAAGTTCCAAATTGAAGAAGAGGTATGAAACCTACTGATACCTAGGGTAAGCACAGCTGAGCCATGGGGTAAAACAGCCCAAGTCTATGTCTAGGAGAATTGTGTTCTTCTACCTCAGGGAGATAATGGCACAATGCCTGAGTGAGCTGCATTCAGAGTGGCCAGTGAAGGTCTCAAAGTTACAGCTAGCCCTGTAACTACAACCATCTATTGTTAGATATTAACATATGAGGTTTTGAAAATACTACAGACATAATAAGGAATTTTACTAAATTTTCAAAGATCTTCCCAACAGGCAATAAATGAAGCAGAAAAGCTGCTAATAAAATTTTCTGAGATTTTAGCCTTCGGTTTGGATTTCCTGAAGAGGTATGGAATTTGAAAATGAATTATTTGCCACAACTTACCTTGTGGAAAGAAGTTTAGGTAAACAATTCAAGAGAACACTATTATACATGTCATTAACATCAACTGAGGAACAAAAGTCAAAAAGGAAGAATAAAGTAAATAAAATAGTGCATGTTTATAACAACTCCAAATATAAAACCAGTTATTCTTCATATTCCTTGCAGTATGGGCAATCTACAGGGTTACCCACATAACTTTAAAGATTTTATAGAGCACAAAGAAGGCAACAAATATTTAATCTTCAAAGACTAATAGGAAGAATGAATGAATAGACCCTATAAGGTTGCTGTGGAAAACAGTAAGTCAGCATTAGGAAGGAAAACTTTCTGGAACTTCAAAGATCAATGAGGATGGAGTTGCATCTCTTACTATCTTTAGTACCCAAGAGAAAGTGTCCTGGCAAGAAACCCATCTAGAGACTCACTTGTCATATTGAGAAGGCATAATTTATTCTGTTGATGAGGATAGGGTCTGTGTAATACAGTGAAACTCTAGAGGAATTGGTATAAGTAAAGTAACTTTATTTGCAGCTTCCAATTCCTTCTGATCTTCTTTCTGCTGGGAACTTAGCTGGAATAGCAATTCAAAAAGATGAAAACACAAGCATAATGACAAAGAAGAGATAATATTAGGAATGGAATCCCAATGGTCTGTCAGTCTTACTAAGTGAAGACCCCTGTAGCTGAATACGGACACAACTATTGCATTTTCTACCTGAGGGCATAATTGCCATATAAGCTTCCAGCAGATAGAAGTATAATAGCTCCAGAGTCCAGGAAACTCATCTAACTTTCAATAATTCAACCGACACAAGTAGCACCAAGAAATGTACATTGAGGAACATGCCATTACCTATTCAGCTACGATATCCATAACTGAGGCGACCAAGTTCTCACTTGTGACTATTTAGAATAGCCATATAGTTAGCTTTGACACCCCCGATAGGGATAAGTGTTAAGAAACCCTGTCTCCTTCGGCATACAAGATTTTGCCCAGTGTGTGGGAAATACCAGTATGAATGATATAGATTCTAGAACTTGGTGTGAAATTCTATATTTGGGTTACTTTTGTTTGTTAAATAAAATCACATTAGTTTATATGATTATTTTATATGTAAAGTAGGACATAAGAATGGCAATATTGGATCCATCTAGTCTAGTATCCTGTTTGACAGATGCTTCAGAAGGAAAGAACAGGGGCAATTTTGAATAATCCTTTTCCTGTAATCCAGTCCCAGTTTCTGCCAATTGAAGGTTTAGGGACACCTAGAGCATGGAGTTGCATCTCTTACTATCTTGGATAATAACCATTGATAAACCTATCCTTATCTAATTGTTTTTGAACCCATTTACACTATTTAGGACATTTCTAAAAGGAAAAGTAATGGAAGAAAATGGAAGAATGAGGCTATATTTTCAGTGTTGATATTTAGGTATTCGGAGATACTTGTGTATTAGAAGTACATTTACAATGTCAAAATGAGCATTTTACTCTATAAAAAATTAAAAATGGAGGGTAGAGTTTCAAATTAAGGACCATTTGGAGGAGTTGTTCAGTGTCATTTTCATCTGGCAGGCTAGCAAAACCACAATTCTGTATGAGATGGATTGAGGTTTGGAGGCTAGAGAAGATAGGGATGGCTCAATCTTTCAAAAATAAGCAGGAATTTTTCCACCCCACTTTCTTGGACAGACAGACAAACTCAAACTCAAAACAAAGTTGAGTTGAGAGGGATGCTTCAAAAAAATTGAAAAGGAAAATCCTGCTATCAAAAATTAAGGAATACTAGGACAAGTTACTGTGTAGTGATTTCTAGTCTACTAGAATACAGTTTTGTTCAGATTTCAAAATCAGTATTGATGTGCATGTATAGTCTTCCCAATCCAGCCTTCCATTCAGAATGCAACACAACATCTGCATGCACACACATAATCAGGTGTGACTATGACAAGAAAAAAATGAGAGCAAAAAGTCTTCTAGATAACCAGTAAATCTGGTTTATCTATTTTGGACTTAGTGAATAAATAACCTAAAATGTACTTATGCAGCAAAATATAATATTCTTTCTTGTGAAAAAGAGGAGAAGTAAACATAATAAATTTCTTAGGCCTGTTTATCCCCTACTACGTTGCTTTCTCCAAAGTGCTCCCCCTTCATTCTCTTCCTGAGACACTGCACACACTACAATGACTTCTTCAGTTTCCTCGTATTTATAAATTAGGTCTTCCAATCAAGGCACTAAATCCATTACAAGTGGTCTAGGTAACCCATCTAATCACTTAGATATTGAATTCTAACATAGTAACTCAAAGGGGTAATTGCTACAATCAGTGTACGGAAGTTACAGACCCTAATATTGTTTATAAAACCAATTAGGACATTTACAAATAATGAACAAATTCATAAGAATCACACCCCACTCATGAAACAATTCATAAATGTGGGGGAAAAGGCCATATTTGATAAATGATTCACATTAATAGATTCCAAGACCAGAAAGGACCATTATGATCAACAAGTCTGATCTCAGACTATGGACCTTCACCAAAACAACTCCAGTGAATAGTCTGATGAGCTGCAATTACAAAGCATATCTTTCCCCATAAAATACATACCAGACTACTTTATCTCAAACATAGATATATCATAGTATGAAACACTGGCAGTCAAATATTCATTATGGTGGGATTGCAACAACATCAATTATTTTGTAATAGGGGACTCTAAAAGGAATGTATTAATATAAGGACATACAAGGGATATCTAGAATATATAATATAAGGACCACCGGGTTTCATGACATATTGTGACTGAAATGTATACAGTACATTTTTTTTTAATTTCCCTTCATTGCAAACTATACCTACCTTACATGTACTGAAACTGTACTTTCAATAGTGCCTGTTATAACGTGCCAGGCAACTCTAATGCTCTTACAATATCTGGCCTATAATGGCAACAAGTAGATTATGACATTCACAAACAAGCTGTTTTTCTTCTGTGTTATCTGTATTTTACAACTTTTAATAGTCTTGGATTGATTAACATTTTAAGTTAGCTCTGTTTCTATGTATAAAGGCACTATAATTATTGGATTGGGAATGCTAGCACATACTTAATTTTTAAGACACAGCTTCATAATTTATAAGAAAAAATGTATCTTTCTTAATAATTCTACTTTGATTTCAACATGTATACTGTTAATATTTCATTGTACAACTTAACAAGTATGGAAATTTTATCTGTAATTTTGAAGACTGGTGTAAACTTGGAAATAAAATAGAATTGATACCCAACTCTTTCACCATATGCAACTTCCTATTCAGTGAAGTATATTTTTGTAATGGTTTATGATAAAGATATGCATCTGAGTACACTGGTATTTTATAGAGCCAGATGAGAAACAGCTAAGTGAAAAAAAAGTTCACCAATAACCCTTTAATATTTGGGGCTTTTCTTTGAGTATTAGCATTTCTCCCAGCTCAGTGAATGATTTTAGGTGACTGAATACCACAATATGAAAAAGAGTTGGGGTTTTTTTAAATGAATAAATGGTCCATAGGATCAGAAAATGTCTCCTACAAAATATAGCAGGAAATATTTTCAGAGTGGTGCTTAGGATTTCAGCCACACAACTCCAAGTAACAAGAATGGGCAATGCCTGTCAAAAGCACAGTGCTGAAAAATTTCCTTATAATGAGAAGTGTGGATTATTTAAAAAAAAAATGTGGAAATGCATGCAACATTTGCTCCACAATAAACCATTTGTGCATTTTTGCTGAACTATAGAATTCAGTGCTTGCAGAATATCTTTTTTATATAATCGCCTCAGAAATAAACATGCTGTCTTGATCAAAAATCCACTGAAGTCTACTCTAGTTTCCGGAAACTTCCAGTGTAACTCCTTAGCACTCTCCTTCTGTGATGAGACACAAGTGAAGTTTTTCACTACAACATGCAACATGCATTTCAGAAGGATATCTATATGATTTTATGCACAGGTGCCCTTACTGAATTACTTATGAGTTGGAAATATAAATAGCTTCAAGGATTAACACCTTTCCATCTGCCAGAGGAACGGTACAACCTCTGCAAAAGGAAAGAAACAGTATCAAAGAAAGATGTAGAACCCTTACATCAGCTCCAGCATAAGGAAAAAGAGCAGGGAAACCCCACTATGTACAGGAGACCAACATCACAAAAACCTTGAGTCTGAGGGGAATTTTGTTATCAAGACACAAGGATGTTTCTAAAAATTGTTACTGTAGAAAACAAAAGTATTTTAAGGTGCTTTTAGGAAATCAGGTGGCTAAAATGCCATCTATTTTAAACAATTTTGATCCATAAAAATGATTTTTAAATGACTGTCAAAATTCTGGAAAAGTGTGAGAAATGTTACCAGAAAAATCCAAGGAAATGGTGATTTGCTGCTTTTTCTAGTGCACTGCAATTATTTACAGTCACAACAAGAGTCAAAGTTACAAGGCTACAGTTCTGCAAGCATTTGGGGTCATTTCCAGTTACTTTACAATGAAAAGGTAAAACACAATAGTAAAAAATTCCTATTAGAGTTATGGGGTACCCATGTGGGAAGAATGGCAGGGCAGTATCACTGTCTCTGCCCATATCCCAGAGCTGCTACCAGAGCCGGTAAGATTAACTGAGGAGAAACACTGTATTGAAGAAAATGGGCAATAATGTGATTAAAGAGCAAGAAAGCAACACATATTGTGCATTATGAATATGATTTCATAATTGCAGCTTTGAGGCCCTTCATTCTAACAAACCCAGCTAAGCACTTCTCCAAATATACCCCAGACCGGTATTTTAAATTAGATGTTTTATGTCAGTGCATTTACCTGGTGCAAGATTTTAAATAAATTGTTCAGCTGTTTTCCTTCCAAGAAGCCAAGGAACCTTGAGTGAGCTAACAATTTTTGTATTTAAAGGCTATGGCGAGCTCAGTCTGAACATCTAGGGACAGATCTTGTTGTGGGCAGTTAAGTGCTTAACTTGGGGTATTTCTTTTTAATGCCAAACCAAATCAGGCCAACACAACATAATCATTATTTTCTATCTGAAAAGAAACATATGGAAATGAAGGGGAAAAAAAGTCACAGGCTTGTTAATGTCTTTCAATTTGGAAATAAAAGGGGAATGGCACCTGGCATTCTGATAGCTTAGTGACATAAACAGCATGCTGGAGGGTTAGCCTGGCAGTGTCCTACATTGTATTCAACAGTGAGAGCCCTAATTAATTATTCCTCAACATACCACACAGTGAAAAGTAAGAGTAAGAAAGTAAGAAAAAAAATGTGGCTTTTGACAATTATTAGTAAGAAAAAGATTATAATAATTGCCAAAAAAAAATCACAAAAGTTGACATGTTACCTGGCTATGACAAAGAGCACACAACTGACACCCAAGTAAGCCAGCAGAATATACATCCAGATATCAGGGGACAGAGGATTCAGGAAGGAGAAGACGCCCGGGTTTGTACCATTGGGCTTGCGGTACAAAATACTTATTCCGAGGGTCATAAATGGCTTGGAAAAGTCGATGACCTTCTCTCGAACATAGGTAATAGCCAGTGGTGCAACAGCAAGGTCAGCTTTCTGTTTGACAAAAATATAAAGAGAAGAGAAACAGGCCATAAGTCAGAAGCAACAGGCAGAAGTAGACCATCAAATTGAACAAAACACCGACTTTACACTTGAGGAGGTCTGTCCCAGTACTTATTAAGACTAAATTTAAAGCTATCTTGTTCCTCTAGTAAGGAAGCTAATTTATTCTGCTTCTCTTTCACTGTTTCTGAATTAACATAGCAGTATATAAAGATATTCAAGAAACTATTATAGGAATGGAGGAAAAGGAAACAAAGTACTATATCCTTCACAGGACCTGTGTATTAGTTCTTTCCAACCTCTCTGAAAACTCTATTTGGCTTTGAGTGTCACTTCATCTCTCTACTTTATCAATTCTTAAATGTGCTCTTTAAAAAAGAGTAATAAACTTAAAGCACCAGAAGTGAACATGAATGCTCTTGAAATAGTCATTCTATAGATACAAGATGAAACCCTGAATCTGCTGAGTCAATGGTAAAACTCCAGTTAACTTCAGTAGGGCTCATAGAATATGATTTCCCATTTATATTATACTAGTTTAGCTTCAAAGAAGTGATAGAATCAGGCCCATAATATCTTATATCTATACATATAGAGCCAGATTATGATTCCCTTGCTTGCCGTGAGTAGCATCTTTTTCCAGGACTAGACTAATTAAATTCAATGGGATTCTTTGTAGAGTGAGGCATTACTAACATCAGGAATGTTGTCACAATCTGGCCCCAAAGTTTTTAAATAGCTGTGTGAGGGGGTGGGTGGGTGGGTGGGTGGGTGAGGAACTAGGAGTGGGGAGAATAGGCGGGTGCTTGTGTTTATTATAGCAGAAGAATAGTTTGATGGAAATAGAAAATGTACAAAACAGTTTTACTTAGACAATTAACAGTCTAAAGTAATTATTGTTCTCATATTTACTGCACCTGCAAAACTATCATGGGGAACAATTTCTAACTACTTGGCTATATCCTGAATAATTTGCACAAATGACTAAGTGACCTCATAGTAAATTACTCAATTTTATGATCCATGAGCAAAAGAACTAAAAAAACGCTCCGAAAACCCACATTTAACAAAAAGTATTTTGTCACCTGCAATTTAAATGCAATTATGTAAAAAATATATAACAAACTAGAAAATGTATTGTATTTTATACAAATAATGAAATGTAAGTACACACACAGAGCTATTGGGAAAACAGCATGTTATTTTCAAAATGCTGGCCCTAAACCTAAATAATATAGTTGATAGTAGATATATAGCTTTTTTTAATTTTCAATGATGTGGTATAGCCTAATATATTTTTTCTCACTTTGCATTGTGCTTACTTCATATAGACAAAAATCCCACACATTTTGTTTCTATATTCTTCAACCGTCATTATGTTTTTTTCTCAGTTTCACTGCCACTAAATACCATTTCATTAAGTTCTGCAATCTGTGTACCATATTTCACTGTTGCCATACATGTTTATGATGTCACTGAATGTTATTTGTTCAAGATTGTGGCCTTGTCTATACTGACAGTGCAGGTCGATGTAACACCACTTAGGACATCCTTCTACAACACACATCTGCACTTGTGCAGCTATAAATTCAAATCAATTGCCTGTAATTTGACCTCATAACACAACCCCTGCATGTGGTGCAATACTGAAGTTGAATTCAGTAGTTTGAATTTAAATCCGTGTAGCCAGAGCTAAACATGATGCGGGCCCACCATTCTACTTGTTTCCTGGATCCAGAACCAGTGCTCCACCAACTGCAGATTAAGTGTTAAAGCCTGCACTAACTGGAAATAATTTCACTTGATAGATTGTAGAAGGGTGGCCTCAGTAACATCAGTTTTCTGCATTGTGGATCCTACTGCACTGTTGAAAATAAAGCAGGAAAAGCTGTGAGGTGTTTGTAACGTTCACAGTAATACTGCACAGCTCAGCAGTCTCCATGCATGTAGCAGAGAAAAATGGCATGAAAAGCTTTTACTGTTTGTTTGTGACAAGAATGGAGGGGTAAGGGCACCTTGCATCATGGGAGAAAGACTGCCTCCTCTCCAGCTGTTGCCCTTAGTTGCACTATGGGATGGCTACCCACAGTGCAATGCATTTCAATTAGAAGTAATGACTAGCAGGGGGGACACAAACGCCCAGCACAAGGAGCATGGTGTGACCATACTCCTATGGCTTTTCAAATTTGGAATCTTAAAATTGATTTACAGTCCCACCTCAGCATAGATATGGCCTCAACTCACACTGTAAAAGTTATTTACCAAGCATTTCAAGGTGCTGAATGTCCTCAATTTCCACTGGTGCTCAGACTTCAAAGGTGCTAATCAGGCCCTAGAATAATAATATTGCATCCTAGGAGAGGTCTGTATTTACAGACCACTTATTGCCACTAATGCCACGCTGATTGAATTATAGAACTCCCTTGGATTAAAGGCTATAGCTGCAGCTTTTTTACTGAAATACAAAAAACGAACTGTAGAATCACCAGATAGCTATTCATTCCTGTAGTAATAAATATCATATCACACAGGGTGAGGGTAGCTGTTACAGACTCTGAGGAGATGCAGTTCCCAAATGGCTCTATAACACAGGGCTGCTGAGTAGATATTTGGCAGTAGGAATTTAGCCTAGGACCTCAAAATTTTTCAGTATAAACCTCCTATTAGCAAAAGGTGTAGAAGGTTCAAACACCTGATGTGTGGTCCTGTACCACTAGAGGAGGACAGAGCATACTACACCAAGTACCTATAAAATTTCACTTTCTTCCCATCTAGGGGACCTCTTGCAGGGACTACAGCTGCAACTCAGGGACCACACTAATATCTGAGAGAAATGTATTCTTATCTGGAGTCCCCTCCCTATTCATTTTATTAGACCATTCCACACCCTCTTTTCCTCCCTCACTACCCCTTGTTCCTAAAGAGGTGCAAATGTTACAAGAAAGGAGGCAGCTTCCATCTTTTAACATAATTCCCACCTGCCAAGTCGCAACATTCAAAGCAAATGTTCCAGGCTCTAGGGCAGGGGTGAGCAAACTTTTTGGCAAGAGGGCCACATGCACTGGAAGAGGAGCAGGGTTGGGGGGAGGGCTTCTATAAATAAATACATGTATGTATTAAAATAAAATAGAATAAAATAGGGGTGGAGCCAAGAGGGAGGAGTGGCCACTGAACTCCAACCAAGATATCACTGGGCCTGAGAGGAGTGGTTGCTTACTCTGAGCAGGGCAGGGTGCCACTGGGCCCACACAAGGCTGGGAGGGAGAAATGGCATCTGAGCTCCAGGTTGCCAGCCAGACCTAGCTAAAGGGCTGAATGAAAGGCTCAGGCAGGCCATATTGAGGTTGTGGGCCATAGTTTGCCCACCTCTGCTTTAGGAAAGGGATTTTATACTCAACTGTGCAATTAGCTACATACTGTATTCCACTAAACTGAATGGTTAGGTCTCTGCTACTCCACCTCATTAAAATGATCATATATAGGACACAGAGATGACTTGTATTCTAAATATTGAAGTGTTTGTAATAGCAAATGTTATGTTTAAATAAGAAACCACAGTACAAAACATTACCTCAGCTTTTTAAAAACACAAAAATTATATATTTTGGATGCTGTTGGTATTTTGAGTCTAAATGCCTTCAAAGAATATATAATAGCTTATAAAACCTTCAGCTATATCTGTCACTGTACAATTCATGCATCGAAACACAGAAGGACAAACATGATATGAAGGAGATATATGCTTATGTCATCTGTAAATGAGAATCTGATAGCTATAAATGTCTGTTTTAGTCTATTCTGGTACTTATACTCCACCCATAACTATAGCATCTAGATTGTGTAGAATTTGTTTTAATTTTATAGCGCTAAATCATCTTCCTATTGACAAAACACCAAATCAAAATAAAACCAAACTACAGAAAAATGTTTCTGTGGTACTGAGTTCATCTTAGTATAGTTCCATGGATGTAGAATTTCTTTACACCAACATCCCACACAAAAACGGATTACAAACCATCAGGAACAAGAGCCTGGATTATGTCACAGCACACCTAGGTTGCGTCTACCCTGGTAAATTAAGTCGACTTAAGCTTGCTTAAGTCGACTTAATTTACCCTGCACCTACACTACACTTTCCTTAAGTCGACTTAAGGAAAATAAAGTCGACTTAATGAAAATTCAGTTGACTTTATTAAACCTGCTTTTACTCGACCTAAGGCTTAATTCGACTTTTTAAAGTCGAATTAAGCCAGTGTAGATGTGGGGTAGCCCTAGTTGACTTAGGGCTACCCCAGGACTACACCAATGCCCTCCCTGCCAGGGAGGACACAGGAGGGAGCCTGGCATGCCCCCCAAAGGGCAGGGCAGAGCCTGTGCGATGCTGTCTGGATTTAGGGAAGCATTTATGATATTATTTTCTATTAATATATCCTAAATACTCTATAATCCATAGGATCTATGTCATGTTTGGTATCAATAGGAATGATGGAATCAATGGGAATGATTATATAGTTTATGTCTAGGAATTCTATTTGGATTAGAAGTTAGTTTAGATAGGAATTTGGTGTTCTATCTGTACTTTAACTTGTGTGATTTTATGGAAATGTCTGAGAGGGGCGGGTGTGTCAAACCATTGTCTCCTTAATGTTAAGGAATGTGCCAGGTGATATGGGCCCATTGTGTCCTTAATTGCTCATCAGTTTACTCCCTGGGCCCATTGTAGCTGGAAAATTCCTAAACATTAAGGACACAATGGTTTGACACACCCGCCCCTCTCAGACATTTCCATAAAATCACACAAGCTAAAGTACAGATAGAACACCAAATTCCTATCTAAACTAACTTCTAATCCAAATAAAATTCCTAGACAAACTATATAATCATTTCCAGCAAATTACTACCTTTCTATTGATACCAAACATGACATAGCTCCTATGGATTATAGAGTATTTAGGATATATGAATAGAAAATAATATCATAAATGCTTCCCTAAATCCAGACAGCATCACACCCTGCCCACATGCCCTGCCAGGGTCCCTGTCCCCCTTTGCCCCATTGCACACAAGGGGTGCCCCCCCCCTGCCACCATGGACCTGCCCAAGGTCCCATAAGCCCCACAAAGTCGACCTAGAGCATCCAGTGTGGACGCTCTAGGTCGACTTTGTAAGTTTCCCTTTAAGTCGACTTTAATTTTAAGTGTAGACACACTAAGTCGATTTAACTAAGTCAACTTTAAGTCGACTTAGTTAAAGTCGACTTAAAAATGCAAGTGTAGACATAGCTCTAGTGACCAGGGCCAGATCATCAAAGGGCTATAGTGGCTTAAGCCCCAGGTCCCAGCCAAAAACAGGAACATTGGGCTCAAGCTTCTAAAACTTCTATGTTAATCCAGAGACATCCATTGGGCTCGAGCTCCTAAAACCTCTATGTTAATCCGGAGACATCCATTCTGCTCATTACCAGCAGGGCAGGGAGGACGGGGGTGGGCCCTGGAGCCAGAGTGGAGGGCTTTGTGCTCCTGCCCCGCCCCTGGGCCCAGTGCAGCACAGACTAGAGCCTGCTCGCTCCTCCCGGGGGGGGACGACCAGCTGGCGCGGCCTGTGATCTGTTCTGAGAAGCAGGTTTCCAGGGCCACAGGCCCTGGGGGGCTGTATGGGACTTGCCGTACCGTGCACCAGCTGCCACCTCTCCACCCCCCAGCAGACTGGCTAGAGTGGGGCCAGGCAGCAGTGCCCTTGGGCTACAGGCTCCCCATCCTCAGTGACAGGGGGGTTGAGGACCCAGGCTGAGGGCCATGTGGTGGGGGGCAGCTCAGGGGGCCCCAGGCCAGTTAATCTGGCCCTACTAGTGACTGAGCTTTGTGACTTTATACTCACGCACAAACATTTCAGGTTTGGAGATGACTTATACCTTCAAGTCAGTGACACTGCTTTGGGTACCCACATAGCCCTACAATATGCCAACATATTTATGGTTGACTTAGAACTATGCTTCCTTAGCTCTTGTCCCCAAGTGCTACTTCTTTACTTACACTACATTGATGACATCAACATCTGGATCCCCGAAAGTAGGCCACTGAGGAATTCCACTGAGATTTCAACAATTTCCACCCCACCATCAACCTCTGCCTAGACCAGTCCACATAAGAGATACACTCTTTGGCCACTACAGTCCAAATAAGTGATGGCCACATAGAAACAACCCTATCCCAGAAACCTACTGATCATTATACCTACCTACATCCCTCCAGCTTTCATCTTGAGCAAAAAATAAACAAACAAGAAACTTCAAATGTAGAATTGGAATTCATATGAAAACTAGTTACCCTCACATTGGGTTTGAATAGAGATCTTGGATGGTTGAATCATTACAGAAGGTCGTTTCCCTTAAATCACCCTTCTCAGCTCCTGCCTTCCTATTCCAGTTTGAATTCAAGCAGCTTATTTACTTTAAAGAGATAGGTAAGCAGTTTATCCCTCTAGATATGTTTGAATTAGGGTGTGACCCACCCTTCTCTGTATGTATATAGGTACTGCTAACATGCTGTATTTTCCATTTCATTCATCTGATTAGGTAGGATTGTTCCCACAAAAACTCATGCAATAAATAAATTTGTTAGTCTTTAAAAGTGCCATAGAACTCCTTGTTTGTTTTACTCTTGTCAATGAAATCACAAAGAGAAATTAAATTGGCTTGTTGGCTATTTTTCCCATTATCTATGGAAATCTCTAAAGCAAGTTATTTGTGGGTTGTTGGTGATTTGGGGCTTCAACTTGACAAAAATAAAAGTAATTGTCAAACATCATCAGTGCTAGTATGATTATTGTACTGACTACACAAGGCACAACTAATCCAGCAGAATCAAATTCCATGGCCCCAGACATGAGAAACTGTTTGATATCTTCGAAAATCAAATAGCGAGTCTGCATGTGTAACATTGTAATTAATATTGTAAAGATACATGATGGTTCAAGTCCAAAGCTGTTCATTTTACCAGATAGTATATAGTGATTAACCTACAAGACTCAAGCTACATCTACAATGAGTTTTCCAGAGGGGTAGCAGTGTTAGTCTGTGTACAGCAAAAACAACGAGAGTCCTGCGGCACCTTACAGACTAACAGATTTCTTCGGGCATAAGCTTTCGTGGGCTATAACCCACGTCATCAGATGCATGAAGTGGAAACCACAGCAGAGAGGTACTTCTCAACTGTGGTTTCCACTTCATGCATCTGACAAAGTGGCTTATAGCCCACGAAAGCTTATGCCCGAAGAAATCTGTTAGTCTATAAGGTGCCACAGGACTCTGGTTGTTTTTGATCTACAATGAATGCTCCTTATAGGTATAGATATCTGTAAATTTACCTGCATAGGCCTCCAGTATAAAGATAGAGCAGTGTGACCAGAGAAGCATGTGTTATGTGAATAAAAACACACCTGAAGAGTATGGGTATGTATACAGGTATCTACTCACTCAAGCTGTGCCTCCCTATCCAGCATCCTGCTGCTGGAGCCTTTCCCTATTGTAGGGAAATAATCTAGTAACCAGGAGGCACCATGAAAGGCAATACCAGCTCTCTGCCTCTAGAGAATACCCTTCACACAGGGAAAGATATCTGCAGTAGGGAAAGGCTCTAACAACTTCAGTTAAACAGATAGGCTCAAAGAAGTCATTCATTATAAGGCATGTTTTCTTACCCTTTAATCATTTTTCCTGGCTCTTCTCTGAACCTTCTCCAGTTTATTAATTTCCTTCTTGAATTGTGGGTGCCAGAACTAGACACCATATTCCAACACCGGTTCCACCAGTGCCAAATACAGAGATAAAATAACTTCTCTACTCCTATTTGTAATTCTCTGGTTTATGCATCAGCTGTTTCACCAACAACATCATATTGGGAGCTTATTCTCTGTTACTAGACTTTACAGTTAGCCAGATGAAAACACTTTTTTGCCTACATCCAATTTACCAAGGAATCCTGATCACTTTGTAAGACTGTCCAATCTTCTTTTTTTTATTTACCCTATCCCCAATCTTTGTGTCATCTTCAAACTTTAACGGTGATGATTTTGTTTTCTTCCAGCTCATTGATAAAAAAAAAAGTTAATACCTTTATCAAGAAAACTTGTAATCCCATACATAAAGATATCAATTAAGTTTGATTTTTTTCCCTAAACCCATGTTGATTTGCATCAATTATATTACCCTATTTTAAGTCTTTATTAAGTGAATCCCATATTGGTTTCTCCATTATCTTGTCTGGGGTTGATGTCAAGCTGACAGACCTACAATTACCTGGGTCATCCTGTTAACTCTTTTGAAAAATTGACAATACTAGCATCCTTCCAGTCTCCTGGAACTTCTTCAGTGCTATAAGATTTATTGAAAATCAACAGTAACAGTCCAGTAAGCTCCTCAGCCAGCTCTTTCACAACTCTTAGATTCAAATTATCTGGACCTGCTGTTTTTAAAATGTCTAGCTTCAGGGAATGCTTAACATACTCCAGAGATATGAGAAAACTGGGAAGAGAATTATCATCAGCATATGATGAGACAATATCGTCTGTTATAGAACAGAAATATTTATTGAACACCTCTATATTTTCTGCATTATTATTGATAATATAATCAATAGCTTTAATATATAGTAATGAACCACATAACTAATGGTAACCTAAGACTGAGTTATTAAAGTCCTCAAATCACAGTTAGACTTTGAAGTACAGAGAATCCACCAACAAGTGAGCTGTTCCCCAGGCTACAGAAGAAAGCAAAGCAAAAAAAAAAAAGTGCCTTTGCCAATCTTCCCAGTGGGAAAATTCCTTCCTGACCCCAACTATGGTGACCAGTGAAACCCTGAGCATATGGGCAAGCCTCTCTTGCCAGATACCCAAGAAAGAATTCTCTATAATAATTCAGTACCCACCATATCAAACATCCCATCTCATGTCTTTGATCTCTGACTACTAGTGATAGATAGATCAGTCAATTGACAAACTAAGGTGTCCCATCATCCTATCCCCTCGATAAATTCATCAAGCTCAGTTTTGAAGCCAGCTAGGTTTTTTCTCCCCACAGTTTCCATTAGAAGGCTATTCCAAAACTTCACTCTCCTGATGGTTAGCAACCCATATCTAATTTCAAGCCTAAACTTATTGATGTCTAGTTTATATCCATTTGTTCTTATGTCCACATTGGTACTGAACTTAAATAATTCCTCTCTCTTCCTGGTATTGATCCCTCTGATGTATTTATAGACCTTTTCTTGAAATCAGCCAAGTTCTTTGAATCTCCTTTCATAAGGCAGGTTTTCCATTCCACAGATCATCCTAGTGCCCTTCTCTGCACTTGTTCCAGTTTGAATTAATTTTTCTTAAACATGGGGTCCAGGACTGCACACAGTATTCCAGATGAGGTCTCCGTAGAACCTTGTATAACGATACTAACACCTTCCTATCTCTACCAGAAATACCTCTTCTGATGCATCCTAGAACTTCATTAGCTTTTTTCACGGCTATATCACATTGGCAGTTCATATCCCATGATCAATCAGTATGCCCAGGTCCTTCTCCCCCTCTGTTACTTCCAACAGTTGTGCCCTCAGCTTATAGGAATATATACACATATGGTATTAGATGTGTGTATGTTCCTGATGACTGCAGTCCAGACCTCTGAACCTTCAAACCTGGCAGTGAATGACACAACTTAACAAAATGGGCACCAAATGAGTAAATTACAAACCACAAGTTTTTGCCCCTATTTTTACTCCCCTATTCTTTGTTCTCAATTTGCACACACAATTGCAGACTTCTTAGTTGCTGTGGAATGTAGAAGGGAAAACAGAGAAGGAAGACCTTGCCATACTAAAGATGACAGTGGTGGAACTAACAATAGAGACCTGCTATCAGCAATGGGCATGGTACTACAACATGTGCCACCTACTACCATAATGCGGTATTGGTACAGCATTGAGCCAAAGAAAAAACAGAGTAGAACCAGGAAACAGTTTTTTATCCTGAGACCACACTAGATTTTTAATATAATGATCCTTTCTACTGAGTCTGCCTAAATTCTCTAAAGCCCTGTGTAAACTCAGATCAGAATATCATAGTATAATGTATTGCGTAATTCTTTCAATTACAAAGAAAAGCAGCCAGTTGATATCATGGGTTTGGTACTTATAAAAATATTCCTGCATTTAGTGTGAGACTATCTATTGTATAGCATTCATGGTGCATCCAGTCAATAACCTACTGTTTAAGGGATTTTTGATATAATATGACAAACATTTTAATTTTTTTTACTCTATCTTTCCTTTTTAAAATAAATATTAAAGTATATATAAAAAAGCATTAAACATGTAGGAATAAAGAAAAGGTACCAACTGCATGGCGGAAAAACACACTATGATAATCCTAAAGGATTAAGGATGAAAATTTAATTTCTTTATTGAGTTCTTAGCAACATTTGATAAGTATGTTTCAGCTTCATTAGAATGTCTCCATAGAGTGTCTTCATTTTGAATGTTATAGCAATTTGGATCATATAACATTAGGTTTGGAAGAGACTTCAGGAGGTCATCTAGTCCAACCCTGTGCTCAAAGCAGGATCAACCCCAATTAAACCCATCCCAGCCAGGGCTTTGCCAGGGCTTAAAAACCTCAGTTCCACCACCTCCCTAGGTAATCCATTCCAGTGTTTCACCACCCTTTAGTGAAAAAGTTTTTTCTAATATCCAACCTAGACTTTCTCCACTGCAACTTGAGACCATTGCTTCTAGTTCTGTCATCTGCCACCACTGAGAACAGCCTAGCTACATCCTCCTTGAAACCGCCCTTCAGAGAGTTGATAATATTCATCATGCTAGTTAGAATATCTTGCTATTCTAGTTTAGACACTTTACAATGCTTGACAAACTAACATTAAGATGACAAGGACCTAGTTCTATATCCTGTCTTAAATCAAAAGTAAAAATGAATGTTGTGGACTCAGTCAATTGCCTTATCCTACCACTAAAACACCATGTAATTTGACAATTGCTGCAGCGGCTTCTTTTCAAGATAGACAGATGATTGAACTAGCAGGGGCTTGCAAACAGGAATTGAATTGCAGTGGTCAAGCTATGAATGGAAACTTGAATTAGGGCTGGTCTAGTCAGTGCTGTTAACCTTTGGCTTTTAGGAGCACAAAGTGTGTATATGTATAAATACAGTCACAGTTAAGAAAAGGACAGGCCAAATTCAGCTTTTGTGACACTCCATGGATTCTATTGACTTTGTCCCAGTAACCTTATATTAGAGCTCAAAATGGTGAAGATGAAATGTACAAACTCAAAGGGAATAAGATTCAGTGTCTAGAGTGGCCAAAAAAAAAAGGGAGGGGAGTTATTTTACTTGTGCAGAATGGTGGTTTATGAATTAAAAATAATGTATCTCCATTATAGTCAATTAACTTTCTTTAATAGGAAAAGGCAAAACTACAAACTCAGAGCCTAGAGACCAAGTTCACCTCACTTTAGTACAGTTGGTTCGGTGGAATTACACAAAGAATAAATATGGCCAGTTTTTCTTAGGCTTGAAAGGGGTAGCCATGTTAGTCTAGTTCAGCAAAAAAACAAAGAGTCTTATGGCACTTTTAAAGACTAACAAATTCATTTATCCCATGAGCTGATTTTCTCCCATGAAAGCTCATGTGATAAATAATTTGGTTAGTCTTTAAAAGTGCCACAAGACTCTTCATTCATTTTGCTTAGGGTTGGGGGTGGGGGGAGCAAAAGTAATATAATGGTACCTGTGCCAAATGATAACTTTAAAAGAATATTATAAGAGTATTTTCTAAAATATATTAAGTATATTCTAAATTAAGAAATTAAATGTTTCCATAATAAACCAGGGATTTATTTGCACAGTTATTATGCTCTCTGCCATTCACAAAACCTTTCATTTTAATGGAACAGGGCAGAATAATGATATCAAGATACTTGAGAAGGCACAGGGCAGAAGCAAATACCCATGGCATGCATGCCCCCCCCCAAATAATCAACTAGAGCGTAGAACTCCTCCCCCCCCCCCCCGAGGCCCCCCAGAGTTGTGGCAGGAGCGCAGACCATGCTCCTTCAAAAGATGTCGATTTTTATTGCTGTGTATGTTCCTGCTTGCAAGTGGGGAAGACAAATGCCTCAACTCTGCTCCCACAGCATGTCTCATCCTTTAGGGATACCCCTTCTGTATGTGGAGGTGTCAGGAAGTAGCATGATGTTTTCTCTGACTCTGTAAACTGCCCCCCCCAGGCTTTGTTCCTCTGATTCTCACACCCACACTTTTCTTTCATAGACATCCAAATCCACTGAAGCGAGGTAACTCTGGATTATTTCCCCCATACTGGGATTTTGAAATAAGGATAAGTAGGAGGGGAGAAGAAGCAGAAAACAGTGTCTGGCCAACCTCCTTCACACCCATAAGACCTAACTGTGGTCTCCTCCTTTCAAAAGCAGAGGAACAGACTTCATCTTCTCCATCTATGTGATCCTTCAAAGGACCAACACAGCAGTGAAGAGAGAAAACCTGCAACAGGAAGGAGGGTAGCTGACCACAGCCTATATAACCATTTTCCAAAGTCAATTCAACCAATCACAGCTGACTATGACCTCCTTTTCCACCTGCTTTTTCCAGGACTATTCTGGATGACCTCTCTACCTCTCACATCCTATATTTCTTAGGTGGGACATTCTCTATTATCTGAGTTTAGTGACCGTGTTTGCTGCTGGCATCTGGAATCTGGCTGATTTCTCACTAAGCAGGTCTTTGAGGGGTGGGGTTGTTTGGTCCTCCCAATTCATATAGGGTTGCCAAACCATCTGCAAATTTATGGACAGTTAGTAAAGAATGTACAATTTCAACACTACCAGTAAACCTGTAAATAAATGAAAATGTCCATAAAATTGTGTAGAAATAAAACATATTGTATTTTACACTGATTGTCATCATTCTGAATCACTTCTTGTATCAGAAAACTACACTAATCATGACTTTATCATTTCTATTATTTATCTTTACCTTTTGTATTATTGCACATGCCCGAAGAACCCAATTGATCAATTAACTATAGCTAATTCCTAATTCCCTGTGTATACAATATCACGAGTGAGTACACACTTTTGTGACATTATTGTATTGTTTATGGTATTTTAATGATATCAGTAAAAAGTTTACCATGTCAGTAAAAACAAATCTTCAAGTCTTCATGTCAATAAAAACTAAAATGCAAGGTTTGCAACCCTATGCTGTGCTAGAACCCTACCTCTAGTCTCCCTAACCCACAGTGAAAAAAATATTTCTCTCTTACAAAGCATATACAAATAAAAACTGTCTCTGGCTTTAACATTCAGAAATTGCTTGCCCACTGCCTTACCAAACATACACTTTTACGACTATGTTTGCCAAATGGAAGTAGTACCTTACAAAGTCCAGAGTGGGTAGACAAAGTAGGCATTTGAGATTAGATCACACAGACTTCCCACTTGTGAGGGTCTGACTTGTAGCAATCAAGAAGAAATTAAAAGCTATCAGTGACACTTTAGGCTGCTGCTTTAACAGCTGTTACTTTATTAATACAGAAGTAAGAGTGCTGACAATTTCTGTACATATGGATTGAATTAATAAACTCATTTTTAACAGGTGTTTAGCTTCTCAGCATGTACTTATTCAGATATGGAGGTATCATTTCAAGCCAGGTAGTTTTCAGAAATATAAATATTTCAGTGGCACCCATCAACAGTTTTAGATTCTTAACGTCTTCTCATACCCACTTAGATCACAGCAATGAATTATTTTCTCTAGACTTGGGCAGTCCAACAAAGCTCTGGAAACTAACTATCGTTACTCATTACAAGCCTTTAAAACTCAGTTGTTTAAATGAGGGTCTTACTTTACCAACTCATAGTACCATCAGCTATGAATCACTGACAGGCTTCAATTAAAGCAGATTGTCAACTTGAGAGCCAGTAGCCTTATTGCATGCTATTATGCAAACAAAAACAAGTGATTATACGAGTTCAACCTGACTGAAAGTAATGATGTGGAATCATTCAGACCATGGCTTTACAATGCAATATCTATTCTTCCTCCATCCGCACAGTGGTGTTGGAAGCGATTTCTAACATCTTATTTTTCTCTTTATTCCTTTTTTATGGCCTGGATGTTTACCTGAAAACAAATATTACTCAAACTATCAAGAACTCTATCAAGATAATTAGTTTACTACATAGTTTTTGTGCTATCACCAATCAAAGTAAATCCGATTAGTACCTGCTGGTACTAACTGGATCTTACAGCTACACTTACAAATTAAAAGGTGATGATCCCATAGGTTGGTAATGAGCTGTATCATTACAAAACTGAAATTTACATTTTGGTTTATTCATCAACCAGCTGCTGGAGAGAAGCTCCTTCCCTGGAATTCCATATTCAATTTTTGAGATGAAGCATAAAATATGCTTATGTAACATGGCTTGTTCCTTCAAAATAATCACGACATTTCTAGCTGTTGATTCATTAAGCTACTATTTCAGCCAGGCATTTTGTACTAGCCCCATTTCAATCAAGTGTTTCTCAGGCTAAATGTTAAAGGGACCACAAGCAATGGACCAAGAAAATATTTCTAATACTAAAATGGATGACTTTGAACTACAACAAACCTGCTTAATGAAATCTAAATCTTATCCCTTATTATTTCATTCCAGCAGAGTTTTCCACTGAGGATTCTTCTCGTGGATTAAGAAAACAGGATTCCCAAGTGAGGGGGAGCAAGAGGTCTGAGAGGGAGTGATGAAGCTGATTCTGGGAATTCTGTGAGAGAGTCTGCTCTGAGTGGGGAAGATGTATGCCAAGTCCTAGAGCAGTTCACCTCTTAGAAACTGATAAAAAGACTCTGCGAAGAAACGGTTTCACACACCCAGGCTCTACGATATGAACCATGCCCAGGGACAGATTTTTGGGACATCAGAGTTTTACTTTTGAATGCATTTTGTCTGAATAAATCCAGACCCCAATAAGGGTTATGAATGGTTGATCAAGTATGAGGAGTCCTTGTTAATGGTCCTGGACTAGAGAGAATACACAGCAGAGCAGTGTAGAAACACCATGACCATGAGAGCATGCATGGGGAGTGGCCAACTTGCTTACCTTGAGGCAGGGGTCAGCAACCTTTGCCGAGCTCCATGCTGGCCCCTCCTCCCTGACCCTCAGCTGGTTTCAGCAGCCTCCTCTGCTGAAAAAAGCAGCAGCCACCTAAAAATTCGGTGGCAGCCACAGTTGGAGTTGGGAGGAAAGGTACTTCCAAAGCATGCCACTGAAAGGAGCTGCTCACAAAAAGAAGCCATCTGGAGCAGCTTTTCTCAATGGAGTGCCTGAGGACAGGGGTCCCAAGGCACACCATGGAAGAAACTGAATGGAGTGACTCCTTTTGTCGACAGCATGCTGAAGAGTGGAGCCACTTCAGGTATTTTCCTTATGCAGCATGCCTGGGACAGGGCATGAGAATGATGGGGACCCCTGCACCCTAGCCACACCTGAAATTAGTCACCCAAAGTGGTTTTCAGTGGCAGGAGCGGCAATTTCTGTGGCACCACCAAGGGTGTTGTATGCTGCTCTGAATTGGCTTGCACACGGTCGGCACACTTGTGCACTGTCAGCACACATGCCGGGGTTTGCCTACTCCTTCCCTGAGCCATACCACAGTAGGAGTGGACTAACAAAACTAAATGAACTTTGTTTCCATTAGAATAATCAGGTGCTTATAACAGAGATATTGTAGAGAAATATTTTTTTTTTCCATTTTTAAAAAACAACATGAGCACTTAAGGAAATTCAGTTACCAAGAAAATGGGAAAACTAAAATAGCTCCGATTTTCACTATTCTCTCCAAACCCTAATTATTATGTAATGAAAAGTTGTACACTTTAAGTAAATATCAATAAACCCACTAATGCCTTTTAGATGTGCTAATGAATATGGGAAAGGTGGAACAGTACTATTAGTATGTGGTACATATATTTGAGAGGTGGAAAATTAACTGATCTCCATTAATTAATTGAACACTATAATTAGAAATATGCTGGAACCCTACTGTATCTAAGTCATTTTTACCCATATAGATTATCAACAATGATTTTTACTGCAGACAACTGTTTACTTTGTTTATTTAAAAACTATTTTTAAAATAAGATGTGTAGATTGTAAGAGATAAGGGAACATTATGATTATTTAATTCTGACATCCTACATAAAGGCTTGAGAACGTCCCACAATAATTTCACAATCAAGATCCCATAACTTCAAGGCTTCAAATGATGGAGAATCCACCAGATCCCTAGGTAAATTGTTCCCATGGGTAATTACCCTCACACTTAAAAGATTGCACTTCTGTTTAACACTTCATCTTCCTACAATTTTACCTTACTATGCCTTTTTCATGATGCATTAAAGCACTATCTGCTATCAGTGAAATCTCTTTCACATGCAAGTACTTGTAGGCTATGATCATGTCACCTCTTAACCTCCTCTTCAATAAATTTTAAAAAAAACTAATTTTCTTTAATCTTTCACTAAAAGGCATATTTTCCAGATCTCAACACATTCTTGTAGCTTTTTTCTGAACCCTTTTTAATTTATCAACACCCTTTTTTAAGTGAGCACAGCAGATTTAGATGTTAATGGCTTCACTAATGTATACATAGATAATATCACCAACCTGCTTCTACTTGACAGCCCCCTAACTATACACCCAAGAACTTAAATTACTCTTTTAGCTACCCAGTATCTCACTGGGAGCTCATATTCAATTGGTTATCTACTGTGACACCAAGTCCTTTTTAGTCATTGCTTTCTAGGATATAAACCCTCATTATTTAAGTGTGACCTAAAGTCTTTGTTCTTAAATGAATATGACCTGTAATTATTTTTACATTTATCCAATATGTTATTCTAATGTCCCCATCTTACTAAGTGATCCAGATTGATTGGATGATCTCCCCATCATTGTTTTCCACTTCACCAATTTATGCATTATTTGAAAATTCTAACAGCAATGTCTTTATATTTTCTTTCATATCATGATAAAGCTGTTGCATAGCATTTTGCCAAAAACAGATCACTACAGAACCTCCCTGATTGACATTAATTATATTCTAAAGCTTTTAATTCTTTACTGAAAGCATCTTTTAGGAGCCTTTCCATGATTTTACCTTGATCAGGAGAAAAGTAACTGACCTATAGTATCCCAAGTTATCCCATGTACCCTTTTAAAATATTAGCACATTTTCTTTTATTTAGCCCTCTGGCACTACCTCAGTATTCCAAGATTTGTTACAAAATATCATTGATGGTTCCAAGACCTTCATTGCTAATTCTTTGAATGTTCTTGGATAAAAGTTTGAAAGATCTACCACTAAGTTCCAAAAGAATCTGAGTCATTTTCAGTGTTGCCCAGCCCAATCATTAGAAATCATGACTTTGTCCCCAAGAGTTAGTATATTTTGGGGTTCTTTTTCTTCTCAAGTCACATATACAAGATTCTCTCTGCCACCATAAAGGAGAGAAACTTATATTAAAAAAAAAAAATGTAACCCATGCAATTTTTTAATTTCAGCAGCTGAGGTTAAAATTAAAACAAATACGATAAAAACACCATTCTTTATTCTGTCTCGAATATACTGGAGGCCTTGCAGATCATATTAGCTTTCAGTTGCAAAGAAAAAAATCATGGCTTTTAAATATTTTTTAGGTGCTGCTCCTTACACAGGGAAAAAAATTGAAATCTTTTTGTAGTGTGTGTTATTTCATGGCATTACACAATCCACAACTGTTTACATGCACTGTAAAATATTTGCATTTATTTGCTATGTAACAATGTGTATTTTATTATCAACAAAATGTTGGCATAAATCTAAAAGTAAGTGATAGCAGTGTTTTTATTTACCCAATTATAATTTCTTTCTGCTATAGCTACAATACATAAAAGCTACTACTTACCTTATACAATTTTGTTTTCTTAAAGCCCTAGGCACATTCAAGTATTGTAAACACAAGGTTAAACTTGATTATTTTTTATGTAGAAACCTCCAAAATAAAATTAAAATGCAAATTCAAAGAGCCAAATTTGTTGAACTGAAATGCCACAGGACCTTGGACTGATTAAGCACTTCAAAATTTAGACCAGCGACCCACAGCTTGGTCCCTACACAACATAATAGCATAACACTATAAGTCATCTTATCACATACAGTTGGCCCTCTTTGCTGACTGAATCAGGGTCCTCTACAGCTGAATTAATGTATTTCTACAGTTAAAGCTAAAGAACTAACTCTGTAACTGGTGATGGCAAGAGACACATCCTCTAGGGATCAAGTACCAAGATGAAAAACATATACCAGTGGGTTATGCCTGCATTGAGCAACACTGAAGAATGCCTATCCAGCTCAACAGGCAAGCTCAGAATCTATGACTATATTATGAACATAAAATTAAGTTTATCTTGAGAATCATTTGGTTGTTTGGAAAAAGGCAAAAAAAAAACCCAACATGTGCAAATAAAATACTGTAAAGGACACTGAAAAGGCCACCTCTCTCTCTCTCTCTCTCTGGCCAAGCTGATGAGGCTTTGAAGAAAATCAGAGACTAAAGCCTGGCATACAGTACAAACTTTTGTTAGAAGGTTCTTCACGTCAACCTAATAATGTGGACTTCTACATCCCCAGGTTCCTTCTACCAACATAACTCACCTGTCATGGGTGAATTTTTGAGTTTCCCCTGGGGAAGGCAGCTGCATGGCCCCATGTACCATCCCCACCATGCCCCCAGCCACACCCCTTCATCCTCAGCACCTGCATCCCCCCACCCAGCACTTACTATACACAGTTCAAAGTGTATGTACTTCTTTCTTAGAATCACCTGCCCCGGCTCTGCAACTCAGTCCCCCCTTTCCAGGGAACGGATGAGGGGAGCTTAATTTACATCGTCTTTGTCAAGCACTTCTCCCCTGTCTAGGGGAAGGAAGACAGTTCTGTTTGTCTGTCCCCATGTGAACTATGTGAAATACATGGGGACAATGTATACCCACACAATCACAGATATGCTACTATTCCATTTCTATTGGGACTGTAAATCACAATTATTTCTGGACAAAATTAAATGCTATAAACCAGATTCATTCCCTGCATCTTTTTAAGCTTTGTTTGTATTGTATAATCATGCATAGTAATGTACTTGTAGTACAAAAAAAGGACCTAACATCCATCAACGAGATGAAATATTAAACTGTATTAGTAAATATGATTTAAATTAATAGTACCCACTATTAAAGTGTAAGCCTACTCTTAAAAATATAGCCTTTTCTATATTTTACCACAGGGATCCACAAGATTACACCAATTCCAAATAATTGTCTGGATTGCTTCCTATCTTATATAAACATTAAGAGGCATATACACAGTGACATAGCTGTCTAACAAGCAACATTCATTGTATTTAATAAGACAGGCAAGTGAAAATGCATTATAACTTGTAACAATTTTGGGGGTTCAAAGTCAAAGACCACACTATTGAATGTGTAAGGAATAGAACTTTTAATAACACAGACAGCAGTGATTCCCAGGTGTGCATCTCGGAACAGCCATGTTAGACCACCTTTAGGGCACATCTCCCAATTCACACAACATTGTCCCATGTTGGGGAGTGTCTCTAAAATCACAACCTTCTACAAAAATCTCTTTACACTACTAACAGCAATAAAAATAAAATGAACAGCAATTATCTCCCCTAAACATCCGGGAAGTAATAGCCGGCAAGGGTGGCCACCAGATTCTGCAGCATAGGCCTCAATGATCTGATTGGTGTTAATGCCTTCAGTAAGGTCACTTTCAATATGCAGTAAACACAAATCTGACAGTCTCTTTTGCCCCATTATGGATCACATCCAGTGTAGAAGCAAACCTTGCAGGCCTCAAATTTGTGTACGCCAATTTTGTATATGTCACATGGCAGAAAATGAAAGCTGTCAAGGAGGTAAGTAGTAGAGAGAAAGTGTATGTGCATTATAATTAGAAAAAAAGGGAGGGGAGAAATTAAAGGTGGCTCAAATCTAGTGTGTAGCTGTTAAGATTTAAGAGAGCAAACACCAAACTTCAGTGAAATTCATGGAGTTTGAGACTCTGCCTCCCTCAGAAATATTCAAAAACAAGAGGAGCTAAAAGATGAGATTACTGACTAGGAGTAGTTGGATGTGAACCACAGACATGACTGCTTGATGAGGGGAGGGAGCATTATATCAAAGGACCAGCAACTCCTCAAAAGGGAAAAAGCAAGTCCTAGAAAAGTGCAACCCTGGATTTGGTTAAAAAACAAACACCTATTCACAGTATTTGTAACAGCCTATGTAGGCCTAACTGGTAACCTGAAACTTGCAAAACTGGGATGGGCTGTCTGCGAGGATACTTATCACCTAATTTAGGCCTATGGGCAGCTATTGTTCCGTGTCCCTTGGTGTCATGGATAGCTTGTTCCTGACTCTTTTCCTATTGCCTCTGCAGCAAGCTGCAGGGAGATAGAGCAGGGAAAGATGCTTTCACAGGCCATGCCTAATGCTTTCCCAGCAGGGAGGGAGGGAGGGAGGGAGGGAAAGATTTGCGGGGGACTATGCCTCCCTCCACCTACAATAAAATCCACCCATGTCACATGTTAGGTCTATTTAAGTATTCCACCTCCACAAGAGATTAATTAAATGTTGATGAGTTGATAGAGAGGTAGTATAGGTGCTGTGCTGGGTAAGTTTACTGAATTGGACTCCAGGAGGTGTCCCACAATGCTCCATTATGACTGCTCTGATGATCATTTTCACTGCACAGCAGCCAGGTACACAGGCAACTGCCTATCCCTTGTTAAAAGCCCCAGGAACTTTTGAATTCCCATTTCCTGTTTGATCAGTGTGGAGAGCTTGGGGCAGCACAGCTGATCATGGTGACAACACCCAAAACCCGCTACAGCCTGGAGTACACAGAAGTTGGTGGATTTTCTAGGACTGTAGGTAGAAGAGTCTGGGCAGGCACAGCTCCGAACCAGTCAAAGAAATGTTGACATCTACAAAAAGATTATGCAGCCATAGGGAGAAGAGTTACAGCAGGGACATACAGCAGTATTGTGTGAAAAATCAAAGAATTGTGGCTTCCACAGACAAGCTGACTTCTCCCCTCTAAAGATTATCATTCCCTTTCTCCAAAGGGAAATTATTTTCTTGGTCTTTCAGTTTCTTTAGGTATGTGCAACAAAAGTCAATGTTTAGAGAATGAAACAGTTTTTATTTACTCAAAGTAGGGCAGGGATTATGAAAGTAAGGAAAATTGATGCAATGGATAGGAGGCTATGGGAAGGCACAATGCAGATAAGCAGCAAACATCATGGTGGATCATTACTGAAATAAGTTTTCAAAGCCTCCCAGAGATGCACAGTTCTTCACTGTGCTCTTCTTATTGCCTTGGCGTCTCACTGCTCAAAATTAATTGCTAGCTTATCTGCCTCCATGCCCACAGCTGCGGCTGCCCACTCCTGTGCCCTCCCCCCACTGCAATGGTGCCCAGCCTGGGGTCAGAGTGGCCCTGGAGCTGTGAGGGGAAGGTTAGGGGCCTGGCAGTCACTGCAGGGGTGGGGGCTAGGGCTCACGGCCCTGCAACTTCTGAGGGAGGCCAGGTTCCTAGGGACAGAGGCCGTGACATGTGGCACTCCTGCCTCGCCCTCGGGCCGGCTGGTCTATCCCAGCAGACCTGCTGGAGCAGTCCAGCAAGCCCAGGAGCAGGCCAGGCAAGCTGATGGTGGGTGGTGGCAGTGCAGCAATTTGGCTGACAAGGGCTGGGTTTTGGTGGGGTAGTGGTGTCCAGATACATCTCTGGAGACGTATCTCCCTTTTCCTCACTAATATTATGGAGCACACATCAGGCAGTGATAACAGTGGGGATATTGCTTTCATTGAGGTTTACCCTCAGACGCAAATTGTGCCAGCGACTCTTTAATCATCCAAAGGCATATTTCACCACCATTCTGCATTTCCTCAGCCAATTGTTGAGCTACTTCTTAACTGTTGTCCAGGTGTTCAATGTATGGCTCATGAGTAAGGAGTAGGCTGAGTCTCCTAGGATCACTATTGTTATTTCAACATCATTAATAGTTATTTTGTGATCCAGAAAGTCCCTGCTTGCAGCTTTCTGAACAGACCTGTGCTCTTAAAGATGCATGTGTCATGTACCTTTCCTTTCCATTCCATGTTGATCTTAGTGAAACACCCCATGGTCCAGCAGCACTCGCAACATTATTGAAAAGTATCCCTTTCTGCTGACATACACTTTGGCAAAATGGTCTGGTACCAACGTGATAGATGGCATGTATTTCCCTGTTAGAGAACCCTATTAGAGTGGCAAAATCATACACTATATCCTGCATGTTGCCCAGAATCACTACCCTTCTTAGAAGAGGTTGATTAAGGGCCCTGCACACTTGGATCACAACAGAGGCCACAGTAAGTTTATCAACTTCAAAATGACTCTCCCCGACTGGTGCAGCCTGACATTGTAAGCTTCCATGCAGTGATCTCCACTTGCTTCTCCATTGTCAGAGTAGGTCTCATTTTAATGTGACTATGCTTCAGGGCTGAGGAAAGCTCTACACAAAATTACTGGAAAGTGGCCTTCTACATTCAGAAGTTCTGTAGCCACTGCTCATCATCCCATAACTGTATAAGGCTACTTGAAGGCTGCTTGACAAGGCTGCTTGAAGGACATTGAAATGTTCTGTGAGGTGGGTCCTGTCCCAGTTTGGAAATACTGCAGGACAAAATGCAAGGTGTTTGTGACGCTCACAAAAAGTGGGATCCATGGGGTACATGTGGCAAAGGGAGGTTTTGAAGAAAAGCACAAAAAGGTATGGATTGTTTGCCACTGAAATCAGAGTAGGGAGGGAGGAAACCGCATTATGAGAGATCAAAGCCACATTCCCTCTTGTAACAATGTTTCATCCATGAGGTATTGCAAGTCCTTCCCATAAAGCACTGCAGCTAGTTGCTATCCATGGTGCACTGCTCTCTGAAATCAATGCAAGTGAGGACACACTCCACGGACACAATGATAGGGTTCCCATGTGTCCATTTTTTCCGGACATGTCCTCTTTTTCTAACATAAACTCTGTCCAGTTAGGGTTTTTTTGTCTCTGAGGAAAACGGAGGGAGGAGGAAGGCTGGGGAGAAGAGCTGCACAGCTGGGGAGAAGAGCTGTCCCGGGAGAGGGGAAAGAGGAAGGGGGCTGGGGAGAAGAGCAGCACGGGGTGAGGGGAGCGAGAGTTGGGGGAAAGAGCCATGTGGGAAGAGTGGAGTGAAGTGGGGCAGCTGGGGAGAAAAGTCTGCTTTGGCCCTAACAACATGCCCCACATGGTGAGCTTTGGTGGGCCCTTGTGGCAGATGAATGAGGTGGGGGGATGTGGTTGTAGGGGGCTTGTGTGGCAGGGGATGATGGATTCAGTGGGTGGCGGGAATGAGTGTGGCTGGGGGGGCACTGCATTTGAGGGGCAAGCTTGGCTAGGGGGGCAGGGTATCAAGTGTGGTGGGAGATGGGGGATTCAAGGGGTGGTGGGGGTTGGGGGTTGGGGGCACAAGATGAGTGTGGCCTGGGGGGCAGGGAAGCAAGCGTGGTGGGAGGTTGGGCCTGGCATGTTTTTTGTAGCTAGCAACCTCCCTACTGCATGGACAGGAGAGCAGAGGCATTGGGTAGCCCCCAGAAATTGGGTAACCAGGGTCGGGGCCCCTCTAATCCATCCCTCGTGTGGCACCGGATTAGTGCCCCCCTGATGCAGGGTTAGCCTGGCACCTCCCTCTCCAGAGCGTCCTCTTTTTGGAAAGTTCAAATAGGGTAAACCTAACAATGAGCATGATGTGGATGTCCTCAACTAACTATTACTTTGGTGGCTGATTGTCCATTTAAATTAAGTTGACAATTTTGTAGTATTCTGATAGACAGCAAAGTCCCTCTCTCTTTGATCAATTAAATCAATCTGTAGATGGAACTAGTCACAGGAGCTATGTTGGAAGGTGAGAGAGGGTGGTAGCATCTATGAGTCTGAGAAAGTCTCTGACTTGGGAGAGGAGTCTTGAACAGGGATGGGCCTGGTTGAGGACTCTATAGCCATAGACACTGAACAATACTAGCTGGGAAGTATTTTGTTCCAGAATGTTTCTTCTACACATTGAGCCTACAACAATTTGGGCTGATTGGCTCCTCCATGGTTCTAATTGTTGGAGTGCCTACATTATTTGCCTCCAGTGTTTCTCATGTAATCACTGTGACTACAGACTAATCTTTTTCTGTCTACCATTCCTCTCACAGACTTGGGCATATGTGCGATATGAGAGAATAAGTTTCAGTGTATACAACAAATCAATTTCCTTTCTGGAATAATCTATTAGAATAGTAGCAGGTATTCTTTCCTTTTTGGTTATTAAATGTATACATGTCCAACCCATCATTGTAAAAACATGAAATATATATTACATCTGGGCATAAGTGCACACATTTTGCATATAACTGTGTTTCACTATTCATCTGCTCTTCCTCACTTCAATATCTCATCTTCTTCAAATGGCTCAAAGAGACAGTAGTAGGATACAGGAAATCTGTATGGATTTGTTATGCTTAGCTTGCAACTACATTTCTTTTACAGCTGCGTATGTTTTAAATCTACCGTAGTTTAGCTGAATTTCAATGCACTAAATCAAAGGGGATTTGCAGGTCATGCATTTCTGTGAACAAGAACTGTAAGTCATTTCCTTCCACAATTCTCCATGCTGGCTTCTGTACAAAAATGAATTGCAGCGCTATAATTTTATTTCCATTTTGCATGCACATGCAGCCAAAGATGGACTTTCACAAGTGGAATGAGATTACCAGTCTGTCTCCTAGAATATACCAACATATGATGCAAGCCTAAACTATTTTATTTACTGATTGTTTTGCTTTTGGAACACACAAAGGAATAAAAAGCTGATTTATAGATAATAAAGCTTTAAAATAGAATAAATAAGGTCAGGCTAAGACATGAAGTGTGAATATGCTGAGTTCCACAAATTACGAAGGGCAGAATTCATCACTGCACTCATGGTGGGTTCTGATGCTTACTAGAACTCCCATTGCCAACAGTGATTAGTGAGGCCCTAAGAATTCTTTGCCCTCTTCCCCCTCCTGCCCTCATATTTCTCCCTGAACAAAAATGAATGGAGGTGGTACAGTTTCTGCAGAGGGTCTCTTGGACCATAAACAACCCCCAAGGACTTCTGTGGCTGCTCTGCAACCCCTTTGTGCAAGTAGAGATAGTGTGCAGGGCCACAAAACAAAAAAAGTGAATCAAGCTCATCATCCTCACCCCAACACCAGAAACAAAACTGTCCAGCCATGCGGCCTTCCTGAGTTTTGATTTCGCTGCTGCCTCAAAAGCATCATAGAGCTCAGCCTAGACTTATGCTTAGAGATCAGCTGTCTCTAGATATCCCTCCTCTGTCTCACCTTCCTGATTTCCTGAATCCAGAGAGCCATTCTCACCTCCTTTTTATCTTGGATGGAGTCAAACTGCATTTGCCATGCTGAGTTAGAAGAACTTCAATACCTTTATGCACCATTCAAACACTGGCAAATAGTGATAATAAATAGAAGAATAGTTCATATCTGTTAAAAACGTTTCCTGAGGTGTGATCTTATCAGATCTCACAAAATGAGCAAGTTCAATGGTTGGATGGGAGATTGCCAAGGAAAACCTGGGGTGCTGTAGATAATAGATTTGGTGGTACTCTTCCCTCTGACTCAATAACACTCCACGTGACCTAGGATGTCTCTAGCAACTGAGAGGGGTTAGAAGAGTCATCTTTGGACTGACATATAAAAACAAAGCATGGAATTATTATGATTAGTGTTATCATTATTATTAATAATATTATTATTGGCAAGAGTATGGGTGTCAGCACTTTACACCCAACATCCCCACCAAATTTCAATATGGGTAATTAAATTCTGCCTGCTTAAACTTTGCCTATAGTTACAATTAACTTTATTGGCCTAACCTGATGTGCTTCCTTATACAAACTGACATACTCCAGCCCAGATGAATTTGCATTGCAGTGATGAGAGAACTGGTTCTTGTATAAATAGTCTATGAATGGGACAATATTCTTGCATACTTTCGAAAGTAATCAATAATTTAAGTGCCATGTCAGAATAATCATAATGATTTTATCAAAATAAAACACAAATCCTTAGATGCATTACATGGTGGGTAACAGTAAATTTATTTTAGGGAGTAGTTTAAGTGATGCATGGATCAGCACAACAGCCACATAGGCTCTTTCAGTGACCAAAAGGATGCTGCCTACATAACACACAGAATTCTCCACGTATTTTATAAAGGTGGAACAAAATGTTTTTAAAACAGAGCAAGTACCTGGCTGTGTGTTATTCATAGAGGTAACAACTAGTTTCAATTATTAGACCTTTGGCATGGTATAAAAATTGACTGTTTTAACAACTCACATGACAGCAAAGGGCACATTAATTTTTAACGTATATTGATGAATTGAAAACCACCTCTCAACTATGGCATAAGAGGATTAGAAGAATTGATAAATGCTTTGGAGTTTAACTGCTCTGGAGCGTTCCAGACTCCAGAGAGGGCAGAGTTTTGAGAAAGTCTGCATCAAGAGTGAAAACTCCTGCTCAAAACTAAGAAGCATCGACTAACAAGAGAGTATAAGAGGAATTAAATATGGCAAAAAATTGCAAAAATTAGCATGGGGAAGAAAAGAGTTTGAGGGAAGTTGACTGAGAGACAATGATTGCCATTAAAAAAGTCAGCACTTGTCTAAAGTAACCAACAGAGCAATGCCCAGTATGCTATCTGTCCTCTGTACTACTTCAAACAGAAAATCAATGTGGTATGTGGTAATTATTTGGCACCTGTTGACAAATGAAACCTAACCTGCTGGGTGACCTTGGAGAATTAACTTAATCTCAGGGGGCTTCCATTTCCCAATCTGTAAAATGGGCATACTGATATGGCCGTCCATTGTAATATGCTATATTAGAGCTAGATATTTTTATTAATTTAATAATAATTTAATAATGGAAGGAAGGAAAGAAGCAGAACACACACCCTGGACTTCAGAAAAGCAGATTTTGGCTCCCTTAGGGAGCTGATGGGCAGGATCCCATGGGAGGCTGATCTGAAGGGGAAAGGTGTCCAAGACAGCTGGATGTATTTTAAAGAAACCCTGTTAAAGGCACAGGAAGGTAACATTCCGATGTGCAGAAAGAACAACAAATGTAGACAGCGACCAGCGTGGCTTAGCAGGGAACTCTGCAGGGAGCTGAAACATAAAAGGGAAGCTCACAAGAAGTGGAAGCTTGGACAGTTGACAAGGGAGGCGTATAAAGATATTGCTCGGGACTGCAGGGATCAAATCAGAAAGGCCAAAGGACAATTGGAGTTGCAGCTAGCAAGAGGTGTGAAGGATAACAGAAAGGGGTTCTATAAGTATATCAGCAACAAGAAAAGGATCAGAGGTGGTGTGGGTCCCCTACTGAATGGGGAAGGCATCCTCGTGGTGGATGATGTGGAAAAGGCTGAGGTATTCAATGCTTTTTTTACTTCAGTCTTCACAGGGAGGGGCCAGCTCCCAGGCTACTACAGGGGGTAACGCGGAATGGGGAGAGGAAAGCGGCCCTCAGTGATGGAAAGTCAGATTAGGGAACATTTAAAGAAATTGGATGTGCACAAGTCCATGGGGCCGGATGAACTGCATCCGAGGGTGCTCAGGGAGTTGATGGAAGTGATTGCAGAGCCACTGGCCATTATCTTTGAGACCTCGTGGCGAATGGGGGAGGTCCCAGAGGATTGGAAAAAGGCAAATATAGTACCTCTCTTCAAGAAAGGAAAAAAGGAGGATCCAGGGAACTACAGACCAGTCAGCCTCACCTCAATCCCTGGGAAAATCATGGAGCAGGTCCTCAAAGAATCCATCCTGAAACACTTGGAGGAAAATAGAGTGATCAGGAACAGTCAACATGGATTCACCCAGGGCAAATCGTGCCTGACCAACCTGATTTCCTTCTATGATGAGATGACTGGATTTGTGGATGAGGGAGGAGCCATTGACGTGGTAGACCTTGACTTTAGCAAGGCTTTTGATACGGTTTCCCACAGCATTCTCGTCGGCAAGTTAAGGAAGTATGGGTTGGACGAGTGGACCGGAAGGTGGATCGAAAACTGGTTAGATCAACGGGCTCAGCGGGTAGGAATCAATGGCTCGATGTCTGGTTGGCAACCGGTAACGAGTGGAGTGCCCCAGGGGTCGGTCCTGGGGCCGGTTCTATTCAACATCTTCATTAATGATCTTGATGATGGAATAGACTGCGCGCTTAGTAAGTTCGCGGATGACACCAAGTTGGGGGGAATGGTAGATACTCTGGAGGGCAGGGACAGGATCCAGGGAGACTTGGACAAATTGGAACACTGGGCCAAAAGAAACCTCATGAGGTTCAACAAAGACAAGTGCAAAGTCCTGCACTTAGGATGAAAAAATCCCATGCACTGCTACAGGCTGGGGACCCATCGGCTAAGTAGCAGCGCTGTAGAAGAGGACCTGGGAGTTATGGTGGCCGGAACATGAATATGAGTCAACAGTGTGCCCTTGTTGCCAAAAAGGCCAATGGCATATTAGGCTGCATCAGTAGGAGTATTGCCAGCAAATCGAGGGATGTGATAATTCCCCTCTATTCGACACTGGTCAGGCCGCATCTAGAATACTGTGTCTAGTTTTGGGCTCCCCATTACAGAAAGGATGTGGAAAAATTAGAAAGAGTCCAGCGGAGGGCAACAAAAATGATTAGGGGGCTGGGGCACATGACTTATGAGGAGAGACTGAAGGAACTAGGCTAATTTAGTCTACAGAAGAGAAGACTGAGGGGAGATTTGATAGCAACCTTCAACTACTTGAAAGGGGTGCGCCAAAGAAGAGGGAGGTAGGCTGTTCTCGATGGTAACAGAGGACAGAACAAGGAGCAATGGTTTCAAATTACAGCTGGGAAGGTCAAGGTTGGATATTAGGAAAAACTTTCTCACTAGGAGGGTGGTGAAGTATTGGAATGGGTTACCTAGGGAGGTGATAGAATCTCCATCTTTGGAGATTTTTAAGGCCGGGTTAGACAAAACCCTGGCTGGGGTGATTTAGTGGGAGTGGACCTGCTTTTTAGCAGGGGGTTGGACTAGATGACCTCGTGAGGTCCCTTCCAACCCTATGATTCTATGATTCCATGACCACTATATTAAAGCTTATGATGGGTATAACCAAAATTGGTTAATTCTTTCCCATTATCCTAAAATAGAAGAATGAGGGGTCATAGAACAAATAATGGACATTGACTACACACTATGTGGAAACCTATGCATGAAAATTAATGGTACAGGTGGTCATATTGTTGACTATTCCAGGCTGGTTGTCTGCCCTAAAATGTTAATAAATTTATTTAATTTCAGCCAAAACACTTCAGATGTTTGAGAATGAGGCTCAGGGGAAAATACAGAGATCTTTGATTATGTTAAATTTTTCTGGTAACCTTTTCTTTGAGAAGCTCTTTCACCCTCTTGTTTTAAAGCATGGATTTTAATGCTTGTATCAAGGGTATGCCATTTGCAATTCTCGTGAAAACCCCAAATTTGGCAAAGTTAAAAGAATTTGAAAATCTGTAGTTCTCACATGCTCAGTAGAGATTAAGATTTTTTACTTTCCTTGCAAATGCAGCTCTTGGTCAAACACCTAAAATGAATCAGGATGTTGGCCTGTCCTGTTCCCACAAAAAATTCCTGTTTGGCCCAGGCACAGTGGAGGAGAAACCTGCCTGATTCAAATGCAGAGGGGTCATGTTCTTGAGGGGAACAGTGGATATAGAATGGGAAACAGAGTCTGAGGGATGGAGCAGAAATTGGGATTGAAGGCTGGCAAGGAGAGGAAGAGGAACTAGGAATGGAAAGTGGAGAACGGACTGGAATCTGGGATGGGAGACTGAGATGGGCTCAGGAAACAGACTGGGACTAGGACCTGGAACAGAGATTTTGAGTGGAGAGATGGAGATTGGATGAGAACCAAGTGGGGGCAGAGCGTGGAATAACAGATTACATTTTGATTACATGATCACATGCTATTTTTTCCACAGGATCCTCCCTTATTCAGTGCATAGGATGGACTTCCTCTGGGAAGGGCTGTCCCTGGGGGGGGGGCAACGAAGCGATCCCACGGGTACGTGGGCCCCATGCTGTCCCGCTCCCAGCTTCAGCCCCTCCTCCCACGGTCGCCCCACTGCCTTTGGGTGGAGCAGGCAGGCTCAAGGGCAGAGCATATGGGGCCCAGCCTCTGGGCCGGCCTGCCCCACGTGGCCGGCTCCCTCCCCCACAGCCAGCTCCGGCTCCACTCCCCCACACAGGCGGCCTTGGCCTCCTGGCTGGGGCCAGGGCCAGGACCGAGGCCAGGGAAGGCTCTAACTCCTCCACCCCCGCAGGCAGCAGCCTCAGCGTCCTGGCCCAAGGCCGGCTCCCTGGGGGGCGGAGCGGACGCCATGTTCTCTTCCAGCATGGGGTTGGGGCCCCGCTTTGGCCAATTGGCCCCGGGCCCCTCTCCCTCCAAGGGACAGCGCTAGCTCTGGGGATTGGTCAGAATTGTAAAGCAAAGCAGAGTAATGCCTGTAAGATCCCTGCTTTGTTTATTGGAGGTATAAAATGCATAGTAAATGAGGCAGGGGGTTGCAGGAAGGAAAAGGTTAGGCTAGTAATCTAACCCAAACTTTCCACAGGTGGTCACTAAATACGTGTTCCTCATTGTCTGGGTGCCCAATTTGACAAAGCAGAGGAAGAGACAAATTCATAATCTCTGGGGTCTGTTTTGTAGAAGTGCTGAGTATTTACATCTACAGCTCATGTCAATGGGAATGCTGTTTGAGCACAAAGAAGGACTACATAATACTAAATTCTCTGAAAAATCTAATTCTAAGGGTCTCAAACTGGGCACTGAAAATTAGTGGATACTTTTAACCTTAATTTGTCTCTTAGTTTCCCATATGTAAAATGGGGATAATAATATCCTATCTTTTCACAGGGACACTGTGAAAATAAATTTATTAATGAAAGACTCAGATACTATTGTGAGGAGCACCATAGAAATGGCCATGATAGAATTACTAATTCACTACTCAGAGCAGCATTCGAACAGCAAGCAGTACATAAGACTTTGGGCCACACACTGAATGATGATAAAACAAAATATTCAATGGCTGCTCATTAACTGAGCATCACACATCCTGTAATAATGTTCTTTTAACATAGAATGTGTGCATGTAATTTTGGAGAGCAAGAGGAAAAGTTAATAAATATTTTAATGAGTTTATATAATTATTTTGAAGGGATGTTGTAAATCCTATGAAAATCCATACATGGATGCATGTGTGCATATGCATATACCTAAATGTGTGCCTGTACATTTATATAATTATACATGCTATGAAACACACATAACTAAAACATACTATTAAAAAAAAACCCTCTTATAAATCATGGAACTAGAAGACATGCTAAACCTCAACAAGACATATTCAAATGGATTTGTTATGTCTATTCCTCTGCTTTGTCTACCTTCCATCTTTTTTGAACACCAATACTGCAGTTCTTTACTACCTGAGTACTTCTTTGATGCTGTAAAAACAAACAACAGCATGCCAACTCTGCAAACAGTACTGGTGTATCACTATGTTTTGGGCATCATTTCCAGAAGTACATCTTCTGACAGCAGCATATCCTGAGAGCTACTGTACTTTAAAATGCATGTTGGCTGCTACTTGACATTCCTAAAGGGTTCCACCTCCCAGCACTGTTTACGTTGTGAGGAGCAATGATAAAATCAGGGCATGACTGTTAAAAAGTGAAAATAATAATATAATTATATACATGGAGCTTCTTAGTCCTATTTCAAGGTGCTTAATAAGCATTGATTAATCAATCTGCATAACATCCCACAACTTTGACTGTCTTCATTTCATAGAGAAGGACACAGAGAGATTAAGAAGTGACTACGTCTATGGTCCTTTACTGAGTTCATTTCAATGGTGGGATTAGAGTTAAAGAATACTTGGTTCATGATCCTGTTTATCAGTTGTAAATATATTGTGTTTGGGGTAAGGAGAGATAAACAGTTGGTTTTCTGAAGAGTGGAAACTTGAATATCTATCAGCTTTGAGCTTTTCCAGTTCAACCCATCTTTGTTCTGAGTTCAGGAGTATTAAAGAAAACAAAGTATACTTTTTGGGGAAATGGCCTGACTGACTGGAGAAATGATAAACTCTCAGAAATGGAAATTTGGAAGTATTTTATGGGAGCTTCAACATGAAAATTTAGAATTACAAATCACTTCTTCCAAGGAAAAATGCACATATGTACGGAGAAGCAGTTCCACCAATTTTCTCCAGGTAATTTAATTTCTATCAATGAGGCCATTTCCCATGCCAACCTTTTCTGAAGCAGAAGAAAGAATAAAAATTTATGCACGTGAGTTTACATAACACTAGATTTAGATCCCAGGGGGAATTTAGCTTTCTTTTCAGGCAGTCTTAATTTCATATACCCCATTGGGTAGACATTTAAATATAAACAATAATTCTTCAAGTGATTTTCTACCTATATTTTTATCATAGCACTGGTATAGGTAATTTTTATGAGCCAGAAAGTGGCCCAGCCAACATATCCCTCAGGGTCACATGAGGAATTAAGACCGTCACACATGCATCTTTGTGGAGGCTCCACACCCCTGTATCTGGACATGTAGGGTTAAGCAGGTGTGGCGTGTATGCTATTACCCATCTCAAGTGACAGAGTGGACAGGAATAAATAGAACCTTGGCTCTCCTCTGGCAACACAACAGCCAACACAACAGAATCAGGGCAGATTACTGTAACTCCCTGGAGTGAGGCAAGAGCAGAGAAGGGATTGTATTTTACTGAAACAATTCCTTTCCTACATGGCATAACTATACATACAGCAGACTGTAAATGCACAATATACAGATCCTCCTAAATATTGGAAGAGTTAGACAATCATTTTTTTAAAAAGTCTCACATGAATCCTTGTATTAGTCTCCTATAGGCTGTATTCAAATGCACTGACACTCAAAAAAACCCCTAATTTTGTTTCTTTGTACAGATTTTATGTTTCCTATCTAAATATATATTAGCTTCATCATTAAGATTTAGTCATTTTAGTTATTTAACTTTACTAGCGAGGATTGTCCAGCTAGGTAATTTCAGTTATGTAGGTGACTTAGAAAGCCTAGCTCAGTCCATATTCTATTTTTTAGCATTTGATCATACTACTCCTGTAAAAAGAATTGGTCTCCGATCCATATTTTAGTTGGTCCAGTGATAATATTATTTTGTGAATAACTTTCTGTTGGATAATATTTGTTCAATATTCTCCATCCATTCCACAAACTAGCTACATTTAAATATCCTAAGACTGCCCATAAACAGCAATGGAAAGGTAACTCTTAATAAACACATGTGCCCACTCTGGAAATGGGTAAGAAGGAAAGCTTTCCTAGATAAAATGTACAAAAGACAATACTAGTTTCCATACAGAATTCTGTATGGGTGAAATTCTGTCCCGATGGGAGTTTTGCTACTGTCCTCGGAGCAAGGATTTCACTCTATATTTTAAAATAAGTACAGTGCTTTTAAGAAAACAGAGCATCAACCTTACTGCTTTCAAAGATTATGTTTGTTTCCACAGTACTACCAACAGACAACATATTTATTGGTCATTTTTTCCACAATCAAAGAGAAAGATAGCAAGAAAATGAGCAAGGGAGGGGAAAAAAAGAGGGGTAAAATGAAGAAGAGGTAAATGCACTACTGGAAAGAAGAGCACTTCAGAAAAGAAAGGATCTGTGGACGAAGTTTTCACAATGAAGACTCACTCTGGGAAATCTAAGGGCAAGTCATCTCTGGTCGCACTGAAAAGTTTAAGAAACTCACACTAGGGAAGGCCATAAGTTGTGAAACATTGTGACAGGGTACTGGGCAGGGACTGCTAAGTCACCCACCTGTCATGCCTGTTCCCATTTAGGGAGGTAAATTGGATATGGCTGGAAAAGAAACAGCACCTAATTAGAGAACCAGAGCAGCTGCCAGCCCATTTAGCCTGGGGCTGTATAAAGGGCTAAGAGAAAAGAAACCTGGGAAGGAACAGGGAGTGTAAATAGAGCAGTATCTCTTCCCTTCTGGGTGTAGATGCTAAGAGGCAGGACGTGTATGGAAAAGGTGGTTGAAACACAACAACTTGTAAGTAACCTTGCACCTGTGGTTACTGAACAGAAGGATCTCCAACAGACTGAGAACACAGCAGAAGCGGAAGTAGAGTAGGCTTCGTAGTGCCATGCTACACCTAGGAATCATATGGTCAGGGCGGCATGTTCCAAAAAAGAGCAAATCAGGTTACAACTCTCCAAATCTTTGGGTATCCTGAAACCAGCAGAGAAATCCCACAGATCTCAAAGCTTCTGTTAAGCACTCAGCCCACCATGCTATTCCATAGACCCTAGCCTCAATGGCAGTAAGGGTTTGTAAAGATGGAGAGGGAAGTGATGCAGGTCACATTCTGTTTCCCCAGCTTCAGATACATCCATAATTATTTCATTCAGCTTCATGAAAAAACTGTTGACAATGATTTGATCAAAAGATGTTGTAATAATATTTACTTTTATGAGGAAAAGCGTTTCCAGGGTTGTTTTCTACAGTGCACTCAGGTTTGACTTAAACTTATTTCATTAAGTTTAGATTGTGTGAGAGTTCCTCACACTTCGGGGAACAAATGTTTATATCTGGCTGCCCTTTGGCTAAGAATTCCTTATCTATAGCCTACCCTTCATTTGGGATCAGTAGCATGTTTCTGTCTTATCATTTGATTGGAATATTATACGTCTATTTCTCCCATCTCTATTGAATTACTATGTACTTCTGGTACATTCAACTATATGGCTTCTAGTTCATGACTTTGGACCTGACAAATCTTCTGCTAGAAATTACTAGGTCTCTTTGAGTCAACCTGGAAGAATTCAAGGAATTCTCCTGTTATGATTAACATGTTCTAAACCTAGAGTGTTTGGGTCTATACATAACACCACCTCTGCCTGATGTAAGCTCTGAACATCTAGAAGCTTCCCCTTTGACCTCTAGCAAGAAGTTGCTAGATGGGCATGTGAGTGGTTGTGTAAATCTGGCTTATCCATCACCCCCAAAAAACCCCACCTGGTTTGTGCCTATTCATACCGACCAATCTGATCCATTTCAAAATAGAACGAACAGTTCAATTTAAATATTTTTTTCATTACAAGTGGTTTGGGGGGGGGAGGGTAGGATATAACATTGTTTAAGGCACTGAGAAACCTAAGTCCATTTGGTACTTTTGAATATTTTACCTGGGACACCTTAATCATCAGTAAGAAAAGCAAACTGTTCCTAAATGATCATGTGACTTTCCCGCAAAACCATCTACTATTTTTCCAAATCTTGTTATAAAGTGCTGCAATTGGGTATCAGTGACTCCTTAACAACTTGTCTTCCTATATCACTAATGGAATGAGCAGTAGGTTCATTCACATGGTTATTCTCAATCACAGCCATGTTCCTATCAGTTTCCTGCTTGATTTTATTAAATACATATTATGTTATTTCTTATAAAACAATGCTTAAATGAAACAGTTCAGTCAGGTTTGAAGTGAAGCAGATTAACCATCAGTATAACTAAATTAAAAGTAGACTCAGCAGTGAAGGAAAAATATATAAATATGCATATAGCCAATGTTCAAGGTTTTGTTTTGTTTTGTTTTTGTTTTCATTTTTGTTGTAAAAAGCAAAGTGAAAACTGTAGTAGGAACATAGCTGTAGATGACAGCAGTCATGTGGAAGGACGGGCTGCTCAGTACACTAAAGAAAAAAAAGAGAAAAGCTGTAGGGGAATTAGTAACATATTATAATAGAGGGGACTTTGTTGCAACATTCAAATGCACAGTAGGAGGTTTTCTAAAAAGAAGCCAGAGAATAAAAATGTAGTTATTTTGCCGGAAGCAAAAGCAGAGGTACAAGCAACAGAGGAAATAAGGTTAAGGAAGTGCCAGAGAGGTGCCTGCTGTGCTCATTCAAGTTGGGACAAATGACATTGGAAATAAAAGGTCAGAGTATTTGAAGCTGAGGCTTAGTGAATTACTAATTAGATTGAGAAGTATAAAAAGCACTGATCTTTTCTGACATATTACAAATTATCATAATAAATTATCATATGGACCCCCAAGATAGAATTCACACAGAAATAGAATGTTACGTTTATGAGATTTAACCGCTCCCCACCCCCCAAGAAAAAAACATGCCACCATAAGTATAATTGGAAAATACAGAATTTTTGAGATAGTAAAACAAATTTTAAAAATTGTGATAGATACGTATAGTTACAGAACTCTTCTAGGTGAAAAAATGACCAAGACAATATAATTAGAAAAACTTGATCAAGTGAACATAATATGATTATATATTAAATAGTGTGGATCAGTAGCTATGTCTTCAGAAAGACTACTGGGAGAGATGCCAAAGCAGCTTAAACAAATATAATTGATGAAGATTAATGGGAATTACTTAAAGTAAAGGGAAATGGTTCAGACATAAAACAATAGTGGTTAATCTACAGGGTAAATAAATGTATACCAAGAAATAAAAATGCAGTTTGAACAGATGGCCTTCAAATGGCTAAACAGAAAAGTCATGAAGGAGCTAGCTTAAAAACAAAAGCTGTATAATGCTTGAAAATAAATGCAAATAAGGGTTGGAAAATAAAAAATACTGAAACAGATAAAATGCAATATTAAAAGTATTGTAGAGAAAGCGTACACACAACTGAAGAGAGCTTCAACTGTGCTTTTCTAGTATTACAAATGCAAAGGAATATTCAAAACTGAAAGTAAATTGTCAAAGAACAATGAAAATTAAAGTAATAATAATAGAAACATCTGGGTAGATAAACCCATGTCTACTGGAGTTACAAGTGAAAGTGGCAAACACAATTTGCCAATATACTATGTGAGTGGGGGAATGTCATCCTTGGAAATATCTTCCATGGGCAAGAAATATTGTATTGTCATCTAGAACAAAAATTTTGATCATGTAAACATTCTAAATCCAATCCAGTTTTAAACTGGTTAAATCTGGGTATTGAATAACCATCAGACAAAGTCAGATCCAGCTCTTTGGCAAATTAAGTCCAGATTTTGTAAATTGTTTAGACACTTCTTGGAGTAAAATATATTATGAATCGAGTGGCAACTAAATTCAGTTGTTAAGACGTAAAACTGGTGGGGCCCATCTCATGTTCATTATCTATGGGAAGTTAATGAATGACTTTTGTCCACCCTTAGTGGACATACAGATAGTTGGTTATAATTTACTAGATTCAAAGGGACTCTATTCTTTTTCCTCTTGATTTGTTCACTAAACCAATGGCTTCAGCACCACTGACCATGCTCTTCTCTACTAGTTTCTCTCTTCTCTTGACTTCTGTTTACCTGGAGTCTCTGTATACTTCCCCAACCACTGTTTCAATACTTCTTGGTTGCTCCACATCTTCCACTATCTGCTGTTGGTACCTATATGATGCTGGTCTCCTCTCTCTCTGTACACTGCTGGTGACCATATTACTCCTTATAGTTGGGTTTTTTTTTTTTGGCTTTTAAAAAAAATCTTTGACCAGTATGCAGATGATTCCCAAGTCTATTCTTTCTTCCCACATCTGTCCTGTCTTGCCCTCCACATGCTTTTCAGTTTGTTCTTGGAGGCCGGTTACCATGCCATACTCAGTCTCTCAAAAGCTGAGATTTTTATCTCTGCTCTCTCCATATCCAGTCTCTCACATGTGCTACATATTTTATCACTAAAATCCATCCTTTCCTCACTATCCCTACTGCACTGAATAAATTCTCACCTGGATTACTGAACATTTCCTCTTTTTTTAAGTGTCCAAAAATGCAGCTGTTAAAATAATCTTCCTTCCTAGTGACCTGATCACATTATCCCCTCAAAACATACACTTGCATGCACTCCCTTCCTTGACTCTCTTATTTGATTGCCTGTTCTTATCTCCTAGCAAATTCTAGATCCAGCTGATGTCTATCAAGAAACCTCACCATCATCATCTGCTAACCAATAATACCGCACACATCCTGACCTATTTTTCTTGTCTTTTTCCATCTTTCTTAAATTGTACACTCTTTAGGTCAAGGAAGTGCTTTGTAAAGTGTTGTGTAAATTTGTGTCAAGATCTAAGTAAATGATAAATAATATTAGTTAGCAACAATGTTCTGCTTTTCATCAAAAGATCTCAAGGCTCTTTACAAAAGCTACGGAGGCATTGTTCTCTCCCATTTACAAGGTGAAACTGAATAGAAATGATTTTTAGTGGCAGCAATTGTGATAAAAAAATGTCAGGGAAAACTTAGATTTGATTACCTATTGACTCCCACCACCTAAAGTGGAAAGAAAGAAATGAGATAAGGCTGATCTAGCAAAGAAAAAGACTGAATAGTTTAATCCTTTATAGTCTCCACTATAATTGACCCTATACTGTGAAGCCACTTAAAAGAATATAGTATATGCATAATGAAATCTAATTGAATGAACAATGGAAAGTTTTAGCAGGAGAAGCTTTTCTTAAACACTTTCTGGATATCTGGGGAATTTAAAGATAAGAATGAAACTTGGAATATGTGTGCTGCAACCAATTGTCTTTTATTTATTTATTTATTTATTTTTAAGATTTAAGGATTCTCAGTCAGCCCTTTGTTTTTGGTTTTTTTTTTTTTTTTTTTCCCCAAAGTATAGTTTTCTATGGTAGACACCTGATTATATTAAGAGCTGAAAAGCTATCAGATAAGATATAGAGAAAAATAAAGAAGAGAAACAGTTAAGGAAAAAAGAATCCAAGTCTGAGAGAAGCTATGTCCAGTTGGGACAGTAAGGGTCAGTGCTCAGATATCTCTTATTATTCTTTAATGAGAAAGAGAAGAACTAAATATTTTACTAGTTACATTGACTGACAGCAATAAATTGTGAGAAGCACTGAATTAAAATGGTAGCAAGTGAAATACAAGAGGGGTAGGAATGACTGGCTGGTGAATATAACCAATTAAGTGTAATGGGGAAACAGTTAGAAAATTAAAACTGCATGAGTATTGAGGAGCACAGGAAAGATATTGCAATGCATATTTTCCTCAGTTCGGAATAACATAGTTCTCACTAGACCATAAAAATAATAAATAAATTCATTTGAAGACCATATGACTCATACATACAGACTACCTTCTTCCCTGGAATAAGAGCACTGAAGTCAACACCGTTACACCTGGCATGACTTTGGAGTACTGAATCTAGATAATAGACACCAGACTGGTTCTAAAATATATCTACAGATAAGCAAAGAGTTGAGATCAAAACTCCTTGTTCCTTCTGAGGCATATTTGTAACTACTGCAATTCATTGTTCAAGTGAGAACAGTGAACGCATGTCAGAAATGACCTTTAATAGCTATGTAAGTGGCAACCGGCAGCTGCCCTTATATCATAAAACTACAGCACTGTTTGCTTTCTAGAATTAGAAACTGTACATAGCTAAACTCACTTTTGAAATGTGAGCCACAATTAATAATACTATAGATCTTGCCAAGCCCACAGGTTAAAAACAAACAAACCTACAAACAAATAAGAGTCAGATCCCCCCAGATCCAGAGATTTTTTAAAAACAATAAATTTGTGTTTCCCTACATCTCTATCCCATTCTTCCTTTTGCACATACACAGAGAGAGAATTAGCATTGTTCGTTCTCCCAAATGTATTGGGAAAGATGATTTTGACTCCCACTGCAGAAGCTCTCACCAGAGCATTTGCCTGTACTCAGCTCAGCAATTCATTCTACACCCATCAACTTCCAAATCAATTCCATCCCCCCAGCCCCAGCATCAGATCTGCCCTTCATCTGTTTTGCCACTCCTCATAAATTTTGCCTGTCCCATTGCCTCTACATCTGCCCAGGCCCCCATTATGTTCAACTCAGTCTTGCCCCATACCCAGATCAATTCTTCCTGCACATTAGTTAAGCTAAGCCAGATCAGTGCTGTTCCTCCTGGGGTTCTTCACATGCCTCTCCCACACCTTCGAGACTGAAACAATTTCCCTTTCTCCCTCTTTCAGGCTGGGGGAGGCAGGTCCAAGGGTTATTTGCCCCCTCTGAGGCCTGGAGGTGCCAGAGTTGCAGCAAGGAAGGAGAGGGGAACACTCCCACTGCTCACAGAAGGGAAAAAGGGGAAGCAGGGAGCAGAGATGCACTAGGTTTTGTGAGAATTCTGTTGGACTGCTGACCTGAGGAGGAAAAAGAGCTCAGCCTGTTTTCTGCAGCAGTAGTGGTTGGTTGATCTACCCCATGAGACCAGCAGGTGGACCAGAGCAGATTTTGCCAGGCAGGGGTGAAACTTCTCATCATCTTTGCCAGGTGGGCTCTACCCCTGTCAAAATCCCATGACTTGCCAAACAAACCAACCAACCACAAGTCTGCAACTCTGACCTAGCTCTAGACAGTGGTTCTCAACCACTGTGTCCGGACATATTACTGTGTCACCACAAAGTAGCAAGTGTGTCATGGCGAACTAGGGAGATGACTGGATTTGGCCTGGAGGGGATGGGCTGGTGTATCCTATAGGGTTGCAATACACCACCAAGTGTGTCGCAACTTGCAAAAGCTTGAGAACTACCGCTCTATAGCACTGAATTTTCTTAATAAACATTTGGGTATGTGAGGAAATTAATCACTTAAAAGTGGATCTATTATTGTTTTAGGGTGATGGTCACATGCTCCAGGAACATTTTCCCTGGATATTGAATCCATTCAAACAAGACTTCATAATAGCTAAGGTAAATTGGGTGAATATTTATGCTACAGATAAATATTACATATATCAATTAAATTCAATTTTATTTGCTTTGCACAGATCCCTTTTTTTTAAAAAAAAATGCTTCTAATTTTCCTTGTCTTGTATTAACAATCATTTATTGGACTTCATGAAATCTGATTGTTATAACTATAGTTTGGTTTTTAATCTTTGTTCTACTAGTGACCATGTTGTGTTGCATAATACTTTTCTACAATTTATTCATTAACAGGAAAGAAAATAAGCCATATATTACTGAAAAACTCAGTGTTCCAGGACTCTAGGTGTTTTTTTAATTTAGATTTTAAAGGCAAAATTTTAAGAATTTTCTGGCTAAATTGCAACAATAGAAGAGCTCTTTGTTAATGGATGCAAATAAAAATGTGTATGAACAAATCAGGTAACTGAATAAAGTACTACTTTAATTACACAAGTATCAGTTTGTACAAATAAATAGGTCTATATTCGCTAAACAACCATGTTGATTTTGCAAGTGAAAATAAAGTTTCAATGACTGAAACTTTGCTAACTTTTTTTTTTTTAAAGACAATAAAAACTAAAGATACTTGCCTATTATTTTACAATCCCTAAAAGGATGTTAAATCTTACAATAGATGTAATAGTCCCAGCTCTAGAGAGTACTAATCAGGACTAATATATTCTGATTTCAGATATACTGTGATTTAGCAGCTAAGAGTGGAAGGATTGGATTTATATCAATTAGAATATGCAGTTCCTGAGACAAAACTCGTGCAAGCATGGTGATAAGGTTTGGTGGTTTGTTTGGTTTTGTTTCTTTTTCCCCATAAACAGAGATAAATGTGGATTTCATTACTAGCTAATTTATTGTAGTTGTCATCATAGAAGTGAGTGTTTGTTCACTGAAATTCCAAACACAGATTGTCCCTGGCCTTATACATGCTCAGAAGTGGGGATAGAAGGCTCCTTGAGCACTTCTTTGTGAAGCTGTGCAAGGCAAAGCATAATCTAGACATAAGAATTTAAAAAAAAAAATCTTTAGTAGCCAAAATTACCAAAATTTAAACCTTGCAATCAAATTGAATGAATTCAAGAAAACACAGGACCACAGAAAGCTTGATAAGTCATTCCTTATGGGGGAAGGGGGGAGCAAACATCTAAATATCTGCATAGCCAGTGCTTTTTGTGTCAGAAAAAAAAGGGTGCCAGTACTCAGCCTGATCCGGCTCTGACCCCAGCTGGAGACATGGGGCTAGGCCGCCGCGGCAGCAGCCCAATCTGACCCTGGCCCTTGCTGGGAACCTGGAACTGCCAGATCTGGCCCTGGGGCCACCAGCAGTGGCAGGAGCTGGGGCCAACGTTGGCAGCAGCAGGAGCTGGGGCTGCTGGCAACAGGAACCGGATCCGGCCTTGGTCCCCAATGGGCACTGCAGGGGGCAATGCTGGTGTGTGTGTGTGTGTGTGTAGGGATGTCCCTGGGCCCCGGGCCCCAAGAGGCCAATAATGCTGTGAAAAAAGTGCCGGTACTTTGTACTGGTGCATACCATCAGAAAAAAAAGCACTGTGCATAGCTTCATTCAATAAAGCATCTGTCTAACCTCTATATAATGATACAAATATCTAAACCCATGTCATTCATGGGCAAAAATAATTAGAGGACCCTGATGAATAAGGATTTATCCAATAACATTTTAGTATTTGTAAAGGATTCAGATGTGTGTGATCAATTTAAAAGTGTGAAATTATATTATTGTAATCGTTTTAAATATTCTGTAGTCAAAAGTGATGGAGGACCTTCATTTTAAGAAATAAAAAAAATACATGCACTTAAGCCCAAAAATAGATTTAAGGTTAATTCCACACTAAGAAACATCTGTTTTTTTCTAACTGCTAAACTGTATGCCCAAGTCTCACTCCCTCCTCAAATAAAAATACCTCAAGATTTTTATGCATTTGAAAAAAGCAAATATTTAATTTTCATGTTTGTACCTACTGCAAACGTGATCTAAAAGGAGACCAGATAGAGAGGCTTTTCCATTAGGGATTTATGAATCATAAAAGCTCTGCTATTGTTAAATACAATTTGTAATGTACAATCTTTGTGCTGCATAAGAACTATGTGGAGAAATCATGCAAAGCAACAGCCAGAAACCACCATCTTTTTAAATGGCATATAATAATAGTGAATTAGTTCCCACTGGATTTCTCAACTCTAACTCATATTTGTTGGAAACTATCAAATGGCAATCATTTCCTTACTGTTTCAAAGTCCTTACACTAAGAGTGTTTTAAAGAAATCTTGAAGTTAGATTGAAGGATTTTCATTGAAAGCAAAGTAAAATAATTTTCCTGTATAATTTAGCCAGATAATGTCACTAATTGAGATCTATATAGGCACATTATATATACACAGACAGCTATATATGCACATGTACCGCCATGCATGCATATCTATTAGTGCATGATAGACAAAACATCCTATTTCTCTAATATATAATTTATTCCACAACATTAGGAGATGTGCATATGTAATGGACTCCCCACAGATAGTACTGGCGATCTTCAGGAGATACAGCTTGATTCAAAACCAATTTAAGTCAATGGTAAAACAGCCTCTGACTTCAATGGACTTTAAATCAACCTCCAAAGCATATGTGTCTAACACCTGTGCAGAAGGACTAACTCCTCTAGCTGAAAGCAGCAGACTCTTCACATATGAGTCAGGAGTCCTTACATTTTTTGTAAAGAAGAACACATAATAGAGAGATTGCCTTATGGACAACTTCCCTCCCATTTAAAGTTATTCAGACTGCCATTAGGGATCACACAACACCACAGAAGAAATTGCTGTATTAGGGAATAATAGGGAAGGAATCATTTCATGTATTTTAGCTTTCATTTTAATGTGTTTGCTAAATCAAAGGATAGTGTTTTGTGAACACTCAGATAGTGTTTTGTGAATCACCATGAGGTCCAAAGACTATCTTGAGGAAACTTTGCCCTGCAGTACATGGGCCAAATGCCACAGACCCACAACTGCGCACACACATAGGGTATGTCTACACCTAAAAACACTAAGTTGACTTGGTTAAGTCAACTTAACTAAGTAGACTTAGAGGGTCTATACTAGAACCCTAAGTTGACCTAGCATGTCCACACAGGCACTTGCTAGGTCGACGGAGAGCCACAGCACCAAAGGACAGGGGGAGCTGCAGCTCCCAGGGACATGGGGAGCATAGCTCCCCAGCAAACAGGGAGCCGGGACTCCCCCCAGAACACAGCTGTGGCTTCTCCTGGGCACAGGGAGCCGTGTGGGGATCCCCAACCGGGGCTCCCATGGCAGGGGATTCTCCTGCTGCCCCAACTGGGGCTTCCCCATGACCCCAACAGGGGGTCCCGCAGTGGGGGATTCCCCTGCTGCCCCAGCTGGGACTCCAGCCGCAGGGAATATCCCACCACCCTGGGGCTTCAGCGATGCAGCTGAAGCCCGGGGCAGCAGGGGATTCCCGGCTGCTGGAGCTCCTCTGCCGCAGGGCTGAAGCCCCGGGGTGGTGGGGGTTTCCCCAGACAGATTTTTAAAAGTTTAAATTTATATTTAGGACCTAACTAAAGTGACCTTATTTCCTGAGGTGTGCTGAGCAAACAAAACTTCAGTTTTTCATGCCTCTGAACCCATACCTTAGAGATGTGAGCTGCCTACATACAGATTTAGATGCCTAGGTTTGGGTGCCAAAATTTGGGCCTTGTATTGTACTATTTATCTTTTTGTATTGTACTATTTATCTTTTTCTTTGTGCTATTTATCTTTTTGATATACATAATATATAAAAGTAAGGCTTTGCAATCTTAAAAGTCCTTGAACAATGAATTCACAATATCCATTATAATGGCTTCCCATAGCTCTGTTAACCCAATTAACCAAGACTAGTCAGCATAGTTATTTGCCTTTTTTCCTGATTTTAGTGTTCATGATCAACAATTTATCAAATCTCTAAAGCTACTAGTAAAAAGTGTACAACATTCACCTTAACGTGCACCCCACTCTACATTGTAGAAAAAAAACACAACTCATAGCTCTTTTAGTATGGTTGAATAATGGCAATCACCATTTATGTTCAGAAGAACTGAATCACTTAGGAATGGACTGAGCTGATAGCTACGATGTGTAAGATAACCTTCCAAATACTGGTTTCATTCCATCCCACCTGGTGTTGCTATGCTCATTTTAAGCAGAGAGTTTAAGGAAGGGCAACAGGAGCTCAATGCAAAACATAAACCCAGAGTCACAAGACCCTCGATGAGACAACAGTCTCTCAGTTTATTTGCCACTCTGTGTAATAAAAAAATCAAGTGTTTACTTCAGCGTCCTAATAGATGTTCCCTCTTTCAGGGCACCTTGTTCATTATGATTATTTATGACTACTCCCAGTTCATTGCTGGATGTTAGATATATCCAAAAAACTGATGAGTGCTACAAATGGTGTCCTAAAAATAAAGAGGGCATGAAAATAGCATACTGATGGAACTTGGACTTTGATAGATAGGAATGAGTCTGACTGTGTGTGTGTGTGTGTGTGTATACACATGCACCATAATTCACGAGATATATATTGACCATACCTGAATGTGTAAAACAGGCTTATAGCACTTTCACACAGGTCCCCTCTGCTGATCCAGGCTTCCACTGACTAAATTTCACACAGTTGTCAGTCTTATGCTCCCCCCAGTGCTCTTTATCAATCCTAACTTAACCCCCCACCTGCTTCTAAGATATATATATAGTTTTAGCAGCCCCCAGGACTCCACTGCCCCAGCCACAAGTCAAAAGAAACTTTATCTTCACAACAGACTCACCCAATAGCTGGCTGTTTGTACCTTCCTCCCACCCTTACTTCTGGTAAGACTTTTATGAAGCCTGCCTTCACAAGCTCTGCAGCTGTTCCTCTTTAGGTCACCCTGGCAGGGTTTACACATATGTCTTTTATCCCCACTGATTAGGGCTCTGTAGCAAGGGCTGGCACCCCGCCACGCCCACCACCCCAAGTTACCAAATAGGAGCATCCTGCTACTAAATTATCCACAAAACATCAAAGATGCCCCTGGAAGCTCATCTGTAGCAGTTGTGTGAAAACAAATGTGGACAGAATATGGAAATGTTCAGTTATTCATGCCCTAGTTATGTTTAAGTTCCTGCTAAAGATACTTCTGCCATCTTGCCTACAATGGATCTATTAAAAAGACCCATTTGTCTTCTCCTTTGCCTCTGTGAGTACCTGGAGGCAGGGACTGTCCCCACTTCAGTTCAGTCATTCATTCCCTTTAGCCCCTACCTTCATTCCATCCTCACACACAGATTCATAGAGCTGTAGCTCACTGGGCTGGGTTTGCTAGAGGCATTCCATGAATGGATGCCAGAGTCTACTTGTGCCTCCTAACCAATCACAAGTTGGTTTGGGCTCAGGCTGTGTTCAAGGTCCCACAGGTTCTAAAGAGCCTACTTATTGGTCAGGAGAGAGGCGACATGATTACTCCTGCACCCCTACCCCTTACAATGAGCTATGGGAAAACTAAAGGGTCATTCACATACACTACCTGCTGCAAAGATTTTTTCCCTCCCATCTGCCTACTTACAGGTAGGACCTAAGGCAAGAAGTTAGTCCTCATCCTCAGGAGATTGCATTGGTGTAGAACTGCTGCACATATGATGGTGGTGTTATATTTGTTAATCATTATATTTTCTTTTGTGTTTGACTGTTTGGGCCAGGATGGTAGATATATATTTCCCATCATTGTGGGATTCATATGTAGTTGAGACTCAAAGTATCACCAATGAGCCTGTTTTGAGTCTTCCGAATTCTAGTACCCTCTGTGGGAGTGGCGAGTAGCTTGACACAAACTGCACATCCTGGCATGGGTGGCTTGGATGGTGCATCTTGCTGAGTAGCCATTTTGCTGTCTGGGTTTAAAAGCCAAGACAAAGCCTGGTTCATGCTCAGTCTAAGCATTTTCATCCATCCTGTAGTGCAAGGATTACACTCACTTGTTTCCTTCCCTGGTTACATTCTTATTTAATGAAGTTGAGGCATATGTGCTATAAATTATCCCTAGTCTGTGAGATGTCTTTGTGGAGGGGATTCTGTGAATGTCTGGAAATCACCCAGCAGGTTGTGGATATCATTTTAAACAAATAATCTGGGTGGGAGGTCACTGGATGATTACATGCAAAAATGTAAACACAGATGGAGGAACTAAGTAGAAAGGATGACTGTAAAGCAGACGAAGCTGAGGTGGCGGAGGGAGATAATCAGATATAATCATTTTCTCTTGATGTCTCCACATCAGATAACTTGCTTTTGGGGCACATCTTGCATTTAAAATATTTCCTTATTAATTATATATAGTATACACACAGACCCACAGAGATAGACAGATATAGAGGGATACAGAAAAATATAGGAAAAGAATTACATACATAGAAAGGTAAGAATAGACAAAAAGACAGACCTAGAGACAGCAATTATACTAGATAAATATTTCATCAAAATGTTTTTGATTGAAAATTGGGGGTTTGACTAAATGAATTGTTTTGCAACAAATGTCTCCTTGGCACAGATTTTTTTTTTTTGTTTTCTTTGTTTCTTTAAAAACCAAACACCCCAAAATTGAAAGTTTGGCCCCAAACCACAAAAGTGTGATTTGGGAATGCTGTTGTGGTGTCTCCTAGAAGTTGCAGTTTCGGTGCCTGTTGATGGGTGACATTGGTCCTGTAAAAGAAAGGAGGGCCTCCTAAGTGGTTGTGAAAGAGGGCACCCACTACCTAGAGAGAAGAAAGATGTTGTGAGTCAGGGCTGCCCAGCTCAGGAAGGAAGAGGGCAGATGAGAGGTTCCAGAGGCCTGGGGGATGTGGAAGGTACCTGAAGATAGCTGTAGGTGATTCTTGGGGAAAGGCTGAAGACAGATAGAGGGGTTTGTAGGATAACCAGGGCCAGAAGGTTGCAGAGGGTTGAAAGCTAGTGAGCACCAGAGGAAATTGTCTGTAGACTTCTATGCCAGAGAGTGAAGCTGAGGGCTGGAGAGGGCTGAAGCAACTGAGAGGCTTGCCCACTTATATCTCCATGTTGAAGAGCTGGAGCAAGAAGACTGGAAAGGACTGCTGGGCAGGAAGAAGGGTAGATGCTCCCCTGCTAAGGATGAACTGCCAGCAGAGATGCTAGGGGGTTTCCCATTGGGAAGAGCAGGATTGCACAGCACTCCAGCTGGAAGGAGTATGGTTGCTGTTCTGTTAAAAGGACAAGAGGAAACTGACAAAGAGTCCAGGTCTGGTGAAAGATGCCGGAATATAGTGTATGGGACATCAAGAGACTAGATGTTGTGTGATTTTACTGGGGTGATAAATTGTCTATGTTTGGGGACTCATGTTGTCTATTATTTAGACCACGTTATAATAAACCAGCTCCAAGGAGGAATGTTACTGAGACAAGAAAGCTTACATTAGAGTTATTGGGGCCCTGTAAGAAGGAAAACTGACACAGGTACACCTATGGTGCCATAGCCTGATGCAGGAGGCTTGCATATGGAAGTGGCTGTTCTCTTCCATGTGTCAGGTTCCCCAGTTGGATTATATTTTCCATGATGCACCATGTTCAAGGCAGCATTCCCATGATGCACATAATTATTCAGCAAAGGAGGAGATGTTATGATGGGGCTATTTGTGATGGTCTGGGGCAGGATTCAACTGCCTGGTGACTCACTTCTAGTTTGTTTCCTATGTTTCTAAAAGTTCAGGCCTCAGGGTTTCAGCTGCACATTGGATTCTGTTGCCCCCCCCCCCCCCCCTCTCCAGTGTATTTTGGTGGAGTAGCTTTGATCAGAAGTCTTGATACTGAACAAATTACAGTAAACACCAATTTTGTAAAACACAAAGAAGCTAGAGACAAACTGCATAATTTTCAAACACGCTCAACTCCAAATTCAATTGGCACCGCCAACTGAGAAAGGAAGTTTTAAAGGCCAGAGAGAAGGGATGACTGACTTATTCAATTACAAACAATTGCCTGTAATGATATCTGTTTTGACTCACACTGAATTACCCTGCTGCTTCAGTGTGCATTGATATTTCTGTCTTGGTGCCTGGACTTTACAGCAGATGTTTTAAGGAGAAAAGACAAATCTCTGCTCAGTTTATGTTAATGGGAGATAATAGTGCATATTTTAAAGGTTATATAGGGATTCCCCTGGGATACAGTATCAAGCTTGCTGCCAGAAAAGGAGAGCTTATTGCTCCTGAATGATTAAGTTAGTGACTATCATATTTCTTTTCACAAGGGAAATAGGTTGCTCCTCAGAAATCACTGTGGATGCTATCTATTCTACATTTAGATTTGGAAATGATTCATGTAAGCATGAAGCTCTTGGAAGACAAAAACAGAGATGGCAAAATAAATAGCCTATGTTTAATGATACATTTTAAAAATTGAAGAGCGACATCTTTAAGGTATTTTTAAAAAATAACTACAGTGACTTGTTGGCCTAGACAATCCCAGCATACAATTAGCATGAAAATACATAATTTTCGCAGTCTACGCATAAGTAACTTACATGATCAATTAGTTCACGAACCATTCCATTCCACTGTCCGCTGGAATCATCCTGGGCTCCATATTTGCCATCCTCCACCAGCCTAATTTCATAAGTAAATCCAAGGATGGTAGCTAGCTCCCTGAGGAGATCTATGCAATATCCCTCAAATCGATCATTCCCATATAGAGGTTTGTCAGACTTCTTGAACATCACATATGGCTCTTCCTGTAAGAAGTGAAAACACAGAGATGGAGTTTCAATCAGCTTTTATTTGTATAAAGTTGCTAATATATTACCATTATATCACCTCCCATACACAGACAGAGGTGGACTTAAAACAAAAAAAATCCAGTTATTTCCTCCCTGTCAAGGGAAAATTTACTTCGGCTTAGTCAGAAATCTCTCTGCTTGTAAGTGAGAAGAATGAACCAACAGTGCAGTCACATCTTGAATACAACTGCACCCTACCCAATATGAAAGGTGTTCTTTACCAAATTATTAATGTTCAACATATTACTTGGAATATTATAAACTACTAAAAATGAAAGCAATCTAAATTATGGTTATTTGGGCAATTGGAAAACTAATCATCTTTATTTGGAACATCAGTAAAGAGTTCAAAGTAGTGTGTGCTATAGTTTTTGTAGAACTGGGGGATATTAACTGCTTTTGTAATACTGTTTTTAAAAAAAAAAGTATGTGGAAACCTCTTTGAAATACAAATTAGTAACAGTACATTTAACTCTACGGCATCAAGTTATATACGTTGCCATTTAGGAAACTGCAGAAGCCCACCAACACATTAACACAAAAATAAATAAAAAATATAAATTCCATGGAAACTGAATTTTAATTCCTTCAAACCTTCAGCTCTGATAATTAATTCTACGGTTATGGTGTGATTGAAGACATAGACAGATATTTATTGCATAAAGTGGTGCATAAAAGATAGTCAACACTTTAAAATATCTGGCAGAGTACCAGTAATTTATTTTCCAAAGGGGTAGCCGTGTTAGTCTATTGTAGAAAGACAACAGAGTCCTGTGGCACTTTTAAAGTCTTTAAAAGTGCCACAGGACTCAGTAATTTATTTGTTAGGAAACTAATGCCTAGTACTATGCTGAACCTCTTGTTATGCTTTGTGTGCAGAATAAATGTTGCTTTAATTAAATCTAATGCTGGGATAAAAAACAAAACACCACACCTCAAATTTTCTACTACCAATCTCCAATTTCCTTTTGACATGGAATAGGTTAAATACAAGAGTTCAACTTTGCTGATGTTTTAGAACTTTTTCCCATTTTATACAAGAATTAAAAATAATCACAAAGTAAGGCAAGAAAAATTGCATCTGATGCAATTATTGCACCACACACAAGACTCAGTGAATAAGATAACTCTCCTGGGTAACTTTACAAAATTTATACAGTACTAAACCCCTGTATCAGCATTCAGTGGGGTTAAAGACACTTCTTTCTATTGGCACTTGGCAATTTCAATAAGAGTCTCTCAGCATTTTCACTATAAACTCCATTTTTGAAGAGTCACATAACTGATCCATTTTAGTTTACATAAAGCTGAAAGTTTTGCACATATGATTTTAGTCCAGATTTGACAGAGAGGAAGAAATGGTGTTTGTTTGCAGTTAGAACAAACAAGTTCAGAAACGGTTGTGGTGATGCCGTGGGATTGCTTTCTGGCATCTTGTAAATTAGTATTTGTTTGTTTCCTCCAGATTGTCATGTTATGATGCTATTTCACACATTTTTACTTCAAAAAATAAATGTAGGGCCTGACCTGGCAAAAGCTATGCTCACACAAGTTATTCCATTAGCTCTTCACATTAGTAAGAACCACTCATGTGGTGTTTTTTATAGGAATCAGCTCTTTGGTTTTTAACGTTAAATTTGGCAAGTAGTTCAGAAGTTTCTTTATTTAATTAGAATATATTAATCGTCATGATGTAATTTGTTAAATGTGGAAAGCAGATCACTTCATGTGGTCACTGGCTCTTTTTGTTTTACTAGACAAACTGCATTTGATACTAAATACAGAACAATATGTGTTACAGAGTCAAATTCCAAAACTGTATTGTCTTTAGTGAAATGTTTCATAGAAGCTTAATAATGTAATGGCTATACTGGTGTTTCAAGAGCCATTACAAAGTGAGACTTTTTTCTGGAATTTTGAGTGACGAACAGAGTGGAGTGCCATACAATATTAAAGCAAACTTAAAAAACAAAAACAAAAAAAACATAATAATGTAGAGACTTCCACTATCTCAATTAAAAGGATATTGGATTTTTTTAAAAATATTTTTCATTCTCATTTCTAAAAAATGGCTAATATATATAAATTAGTAGAGCTGGCTGGGAAATAATTTTCCTGTTCTATTAAAGTTTGAAGTATCAAAAAGATTATCCATCCCAAATCAGGACAAAAAGTCAAAATCTTGAAATTTTTCACATTTGAAAAGTTGAAAAATAATTCAGTTTGGGTTAATCAAAACATTTTCTTTTGATAATTATGAAATATTTTATTTGAGATTGACCTTTTTTCTACTCTAATTAGCTTATATTTCTAAACAAAAAGTTGAATGAGAAAACAAGAATATTTTAAGTAATGTCATAAGAAAACATTGTGACAATTTCAAACCTTTTTTTAAAAAATGAGTAAAATAATCCCTTTTCACACACACACAAAAACTGTCAGTTACAATGAATATGCATTTTCTGATGAAAAAGCATTTCCCCCCCCAAAATTACCAACCAGCTCTATAAATCGAGCGTGCAAAGATTCACAAAACACTATGTGGTAAGGCAAGCAATCCAAGTCTAGCTAAGCACAGCTCAGAGAAGAATAGTCCTGGAAACCTGATTCTATACGTAAAAAGAAAAATTACTGTGCCTTTTGTGAGCCGATGACAATTAATAAGTAGGATACTTCAACTGTGGAAATGGTGTACTTTTGAGAGGTTTATAGAATGCATAGCATGTATTTCCTTGCTTCGTTTCTTAAAATATTATTCTACACATGCATGGAAAAGTTCAGCAATACATGCAGAAAAGGCAGAAGTGTTGCAGTGATATATCTATTCTACATTTGGGAAAAATCAGATAATTAATCATATATGAATATGAAACACCTCCCATTCTAGTAGTAAGACAGGAGACATTAAATAGCAGATACTAAAAGTTAGATATTTTTTAAATCTGCAGGGCCAGAGAACTTGCATCCAAGAGCTGGCTGGACCATTATCGCAGATTTTCACTAACTCTTCAAACACAGTTTCTGAAGACTAGAAAAAAAGTAAATGTTGTGCCAATATTTCAGAAATATAAATGGGATACCTGGGAATTATAGTGCCAACTTAATCTTGATCCCAGGCAAAATAATAGCATTATGAATTCGGGACTAAATTAATAAAGAATTAATTGAGAGTAATATAAATAATGCCAATCCACATGGATTTAAGGAAAACCGATCCTATGAAATGAACTTAATATCCTTTCTTGAGAAGACAATCAGTCTTGATGATCAAGATGCTAGAGGTGGTGTAAGATAATTTGATTCAGTACTGCATGACATTTTGATTTAAAAAAAATAGAAGGACAGAAAATTTACATAGAACCCACTAAATGGATTAAAAATTGGCTAACTAGCTGGTTTCAAAATATTAGTGTAAACAGAGAATCATCATCAAATGGATATGTTTCTGGTCAAAACCCAGAGGGATCAGTTCTTAGTCCTAACCTACTTAACATTTTTATTAATGAGGTGGAAGAAAACAAAATCTTCACTGATAAAATTTGCATATGACACACACATTGTCAGGATGGTAAATAATGAAGAAGAGAGGTCATTGATACAGAGCAATCTGAATCATTTGGTAAACTGAGCACCATCAAAAAACATGTTTTAATACAGTTAAATGTAAATGTATACCTCTAGGAACAAAGGCTGCATCTACACTTGTAAATTAAGTCAACTTAAGCTTCTTTAAGTTGACTTAATTTACCCTGCATCCACACTACAGTTTCCTTAAGTCGACTTAAGCAAGTTGCTTAAGTCGACTTAAGGAAAATAAAGTCAACTTAATGAAAATTAAGTTGACTTTATAAAACCTCATTTTAATTCGACCCAAGGCTTAAGTTGACTTTTTGAAGTCGACTTAAGCCAGTGTAGACCTGGAGTAGCCCTAAGTCGACTTAGGGCTACTCCAGGACTCCACCACTGTCCTCCCTGCTGGGTGGGGCACAGAGGGGAGCCTGGCATGCCCCCCACAGGGCAGGGCAGATCCCTGCCCACCCTGCCCCTATGCCCTGCCAGGGTCCCTGTCCCCCTTTGCCCCATTGTACCCATGTACAATGGGGCAAAGGCTGAGCCCCTTGGCACTGGGCAAGAGGTGCCCCCGTGGACCTGCCCTTGGTCCCCCTAGGCCATAGAAGTTGACCTAGGCGTCTAGTGTAGATGCTCTAGGTCGATTTTGTAAGTTCCCCCCAAAGTCAACTTTAAATTTAGGTGTAGACGCACTAAGTCGACTTAGCTAAAGTCGACCTAAATTTACAAGTGTAGACATAGCCAAAAATTGTAAACAATACTTACATGATAGGGGATATTATCCTGGAAAGCAATGACTCCGAAAAAGATTTGGAGGTTATGGGGATGTATAGCTGAACATGAATGGCAAGTGTAATTCTATGGCCGAAAGGGTTAATGCAACTCTTGGAGGCATAAATAGGAAAATCTCAAGTAGGACTAAAGAGGATATATTACCTTTGTGTTTTGCACTGCTGCACGAGCTACTGGAATATAGTTTCCAGTTTTGGTGTCTGAAATTCAAGAAGGATGCTGACAAACTGCAAAGATTCAGAGAGGAGCCACAGGATGATTACGTACCTTAAAGCGATTGAGCTCCTTGTATCTATCTATTTAATGTAACCAAGAGAAAGTTACAGGGTGACTTGATCACCACCTGTAAGTCTCTAGATAGGGAACAAATATTTGGTAATTGGATCTTTAAGTCAGCAGACAATGTATAATAAGAATCAACAGCTAGAGATTGATCAATTCACACTTGAAATAAGGTGGATATTTTTAAGTAATAGTAATTCACCATGGAATAATTTATCAAGCGGTGAAGTAGATTCTTCGTCAATGGTGAATTTTAAAATTTTAAAAAGCTGGTGTTTTTCTAAAAGATATGTCCTAGTTCAAACAAGAATTATTTCAGACCAGTGCTTAATTCTATTCCATTTACTGAAAACAAATCACGAGCAGATAGTCTTTTCTGGGTCTAACAGCACAGCGGATAGACAGGGAGGTCACAATATGCAGTTGTGCTTCATTTAAAGATTTTAAAATGCCTGGAAAATGTCCAATTGCCAAACACAGCATCCATCATGTTAGTCTGAATGAAGAAAACATCACAGATATCAATGTTTTCAGTATGTATAGCTTGGGATACATCACATACATACATAGTATAACATACTGTACCTGAAAGCAGCACACTGTAAACCCCATATTCACTATTCCTCTATGGTTGTAATAGTTCATTCTAAGCATGCTATATAAGAGTTCTTAATGAAGGTCAAAATCTGCTAAAACCCATTATACTTTAATGATACACATACTTTGATAGACAACAGAGTCCTGTGGCACTTTTAAAGACTAACAGATTTATTTATCGCATGAGCTTTCGTGGGAGAAAATCCCACTTCGTCAGATGCTTTGAAGATAGGAAAGTTACAGAGTGGGAGGAAATTAAATGCAGGGGAGTGTATGACATAGCATCAGGTCAGGCTGTAACAGCAAATCAAAATAGGTGTTAGGATTCAAAACACTGGGGAACAGCACATAGAGGAGGGGGAGGTCAAATCACTTGTTGTAATGCGAGAAAAATCCATAGTCCCTGTTTAACCCCAAGACAACTGAGTCAAATTTGCATATAAGTTCGAGTTCTGCAGTCTCTCTTTGAAGCTGTGATTTGTTATTCATCTGTTTCAACACAGCTATTAACAAGTCGTCAAGGGAGTGAGCAGGGAGATTGAAGTGTTCCCCTACAGGTTTTGCGGTGTTGCAATTTCTGATGTCAGATTTGTGTCCATTGATTCTTTGGCGCAGAGACTGTCCTGTCTGTCCAATATATAAGACAGAGGGGCATTTCCGGCACATGATGGCATAAATCACATCGGTGGATGAGCAGGTGAACGAACCCTTGATGGAGTAGGTGGCCTTCCACATATACTCGCTTAAAATCCTTGTTTCTGTAGTTAATAATAAATAATAATAATTCTGCTTTGTATTTGATATAAAACTGTGTTTTGGCTGACATGTTTAGAAAATCCCAGCTCAGTTAACAGAAACTTGTGTATGTAATCTCCACACTGAGGATAGGGTGGGCTAGGTAACAAACATACTGGTCAGGTTTCCAACCAGGTCAGGATGGTGCAACTTTGGAGAGCATGAGAAGGAACTGAGCGGAACTGGTTGGTATCTTTTTTCTGTGAGATTCCTGAATGGCTCTGGAGGGTTATGGTGGATGGGAAGCTGGATATGAGTCAACAGTGTGCTCTTGTTGCCAAAAAGACCAATGGCATATTGGGCTGCATCAGTAGAAGTGTTGCCAGCAGATCAAGGGATGTGATTATTCCCCTCTATTCAGCACTGGTGAGGCCGCATCTGGAATACTGTGTCCAGTTTGGGGCTCCCCACTACAAAAAGGATGTGGACAAATTAGAAAGAGTCCAGCGGAGGGCAACATAAATGATTAGGGGGCTGGGGCACATGACGTATGAGGAAAGACTGATGGAACTAGGCTTATTTAGTCTGCAGAAGAGAAGACTGAGAGGGGATTTGATAGCAACTCAACTACTTGAAGGGGTGCTCCAATGAGGAGGGAGCTAGGCTGTTCTCAATAGTAACAGAGGACAGAACAAGGAGCAATGGTTTCAAGTTGCAGGTTAGAAGGTTGAGGTTGGATATTAGGAAAAACTTTCTCACTAGGAGGGTGGTGAAGCATTGGAATGGGTTACCTAGGGAGGTGGTGGAATCTCTGTCTTTCTTGATATTTACGGTCCGGTTAGACAATACCCTGGCTGGGATGACTTAGTGGAAATTGTTCTGCTTTTGGCAGGGGGTTGGACTAGATGACCTCATGAGGTCCCTTCCAGCCCTATGATTCATACAGGCAATCTAGCTGGGTGTGAGGCTTCACATACTGTCAAGCTGAGCAATAGCTCTTGGAGGGGGTTACTGCTGGTCGCTAGCAAAGCATTGTGAGGGACAGCCCAAGCTGGAGAGTTCAGGGGCCAGAGGTATCCCATTCCCAAGTTGCATTCTGGAGAAACTCATTACAAATATACCCTACAGAGAACACCCATCCATGTCAACCCACTGAGTCTATCCCAGGGGAGTCTCTAAGGGTTTGTCTATGTAGTTTATGGCAGTGAGCCTCCCAGGCTGAGTCAATAGATTTGGGCAAGCTCGGATTGCATTAGTGCTCTAAGCTCTATAGATAGCACTTTGAAGTTGCAGCTCAGACTGGAGCTGAGACTTTGAAGTCCACTCCCCCCGCCCCCCTCATAGACTTCTGAGCCTGAGTTGCAACTTCAAAGCAAAGATATTTTTAGAGAGCTAGCACAAGCCCACATAAACCAAGACTGTTGGCCCAGACTGGGAGCCTCAGTGCAGCATGAGAAGCTAACATACAACATTAGCTTGGAACATGCTTAGCATGCCTGTAGTGATCTCTATTGTTTGAGCACGGATAGCTGGATGTAAGCAGTGAAGCATCAATTGAAGGAGAAAGAACCACAAATGCAATTTCCAGAATCAAACTAGTTCAGCCACTTCAAACTGAAATCAATGTTGACTTCACACTGGACATTCCAATTTACTGTATTTTTTATTCCAGCTACATGCCCTGTTGCTGCAAAAGTTGCCACCCTGCAACTGGCTAAAGGAAACATGCCCAGACAAATCAGAACAGAAAACCATGAAGCATAGACGATAGAGAACCAGTTATTAACAACTTACAAAGTAAGGCAAATAGCATGCTACAAGTCTGAAAGAGAGAACAATTGCCTTATCTCTAAATGACCAGTTACTGAAAATGAAATAGTGAGAGATTTTTTATAAACAGACTCACTAAGCTGCATACAACCCACTGCAGTGAGTGTTGAAAAAGAAGTTATATCAGACTTTCAAATCTTCTTTTTCACTACAATGCTCACTAGCTTCTTAAAAAGGAATTTAATTTTATGTAATTTGACCTGACTTTGCTTTCAGAGGTCTTGAAGGTTGGCAACAATTTTCTGATGACTCCAAATATTACATAGGGGTTAGATCTATACTGTATTCACTCTGCCTCTCCATATTTTTTTAGTGTGATCACACATTTTCCCAGAAAGAAATATTTTAGAAAACGGCATCTACGGTGTGTGTGTGTGTACCTAAAAAGCCTATCTTAATAAAAAGCAGCATGCAGATGATAATCACAGTGGTCTTTTCCTTAAAAAATACCAGTATGATATTCGATTACATTTGTAAATTATGAATTTCCTTTACTAGTGTGACACTTGGTATTCAAGCAGTAATCTATATATCTAATCGAGAGATGTATATATGCACGGCGGGGACGCAGCTGCGCGCGCAGCAGCTGAATCCCCGTCTTGCTGAGGCCAGGCTGGGGAGATTCAAATCCCCCGCTCTGAGCATGCTCAGAGAGAGCTTGCTCAGGGTGGGAGAGGCCTGGCCGAGAAGCAGCTCTGCCAGCCGTCCCTGCAGCTGCGAGCCTCCGGCCGGGTAAGGGGGCTGGGAAGGGGCTGGAGGGAGCCTGGAGAGGGCTGGGGGGGACAAGGAGAGAGGCAGGGTTAGAGGGGGTGGGGAGCTGGGGGGCCCTGAGGAGGGGTGGGGGCCGGTGATGGGGGCACTGTGGAGGGAGTGG
>ML685898.1:1306305-1321342 GCA_007922175.1 Pelusios castaneus
CATTTTTCAATTTGCGATTCTTTAGAGAATTGGGGGTTTACTGGTATATCATAGCCTTCTATAGAAAAAGAGAGACAATGGGCCTCAGACAATATATATTTTTGTGGGAGAGCACATGAGCAAGGGCATGTTTCTGGACAATTGACGTTCTGAGCACCTGGCAAATAGAGGTCAAATGAACTAAAGGAACAACTCAGCTATCCCCAGACCCACAATTCCTTGAAGTCTTTGCCCATTGCCTCACTCCTGCGCAAAAGGCCATTCTGGCTGCCTACAAAGACAGATTATCTTCAGTTTATTGTAATTTAATTGTTTTACATGACACTTTTTCATGCACCAAAGAGAGCAACAAAACACACACCTCTACATTTGTCTATCTTCTGTTTTTTTGAAGGTGGTTAGAAATGATAACTGGTTCATTTTCCTTGTGAGGCATTATAGGTGAATTATTCCAAACTCCTTTAGTACAAGAACTCATGCACATTAAGAAGGGATAGCATCCACATTGCATGATTGAAAGTACTGCTAAAATATTAATTTTTCATTATCCACAGCATCAACTTTATCCTTTTCCTCAGTTTAATTCCCTCTCTGCAATGTGAGGTCTTGACCAACAAAGGGAGAAAAATCAAGGCAATAATTAGATAGATCTGAATGAAGAAGTGGAGACAAGAACAAAGCCATATTGCATGAAGGACATTTAGAAAAACTTTTTTTTTTTAACATTTTTAAAACTAAACAGAAGATATTTTTACTCCCTTCTGACATACTCCTATCACAACAGGAAAAAACAGCCCCATGCCACCTTTCTTAATTCCCATTGAATGGCATGAACTAAGATTTTATTAATTAGTTTAACTGACTAGGGGTGAATTCACTTCAACCCAAACAGAACCTCTCTGATATACTGCATAGGAAAAGTTGAAGCTAGATTGCAACTAAAACACAATTCCATCTTCCAGTTCATTTATTCTGTTTTAATTTTTCTTGTTTTGTTTATTATTGGCACTACTGCCTTTCACCATTACATTTTAACAGTTATAATAAACTTACAAGAACAATATTCATTTTTTTTTCTTTTCCTGGGGAACACAAAGAACGAAATAATGTATAGGAATAAACATGTGCAATTTTATGGTTTTAGGTTCCAATGTGTGTGGAGGAAAGGGCAGTTGATGGCACACATTTTAAATCTCAAAAGCCATTATTGGTATTGTTAGGAAAATCATGTCTTAAACAGAGAGAGAAGAAAAAAATGCTTAATTAAATAGTAAAAGTAAATAAAGCAGTTTTGGCCGTTATCTAAGACTATCTTATTGATTCCACCATTCTACCAATTGATAGAGTGTCTCTTTGTTGAGGTTTGCAGTACAGGAAATCATATGTTGTTGAGCTCTTGAGAAGCACACAGTTTACGGGGGAAAGGATACAGTAACTAATTTTTCCACTAAAAAAGATGATCTCAAGATAGTTTCTGCAAAGACTTCTTTTGAACTTCAATACGAAGATACAGAACAGTAATAACTTTTCTTAGAAGTAAGGAAGGAGATCGAAGGTTATATACAGCTTCCACTCAGTGATATAGGCACACATTTACCTTTGCTGTCTGGCTTGGCATTCTGAGGAAATATTGTGCTTTACTTCTGGAGAAAGAAACTGTAGCAAACCTCTGAACAGCTGAGGTAACGTCAATGGGTTCTGAAGGGAGTTGTGTCTAATTACCCTCTCAGAAAGAATTAACAGCATTTTGAATTTTAGTCTTGATCTACACTATGATCTTATGTCAGTATAACTACCTCGCTTAGGCTCTGAATGACCCCCAGTTTATACAGCATGACGTTGTTGGGAGAGTTTCTCATGTTGACATAGCTACCGCCTCTCAGGAAGGTGAGTACCTACACTGATGGGAGAAGCTATCCCATTGGCATAGGTAATGACTTTGCTGTAAACTCAGGGGTTGTACCACGTGACTGAAAAATTGCTAATATAGTTCCTGTTTTCAAGAAAAAATAAAAATGATCTGAGTAACTATTGGCCTGTTAGTTTGACCTCAATAGTACGCAGGGTCTTGGAAAACAATTTGAAAGAGAAAGTACTTAAGGATATTGAGGTTAACAGTAACTGGGATAAAAGACAACATAGCTTTGCAAAAGGTAGATCGTGCCAAACCAAACTGATCTCCACAAAAAGTGGGAATGTACTAATAAAGTTTGCAAATAACAGCAAGTTGGGAGGTATTACCAATACAGAGAAGAATCAGGATATCATACAGGAAGATCTGGATGACCTTGTAAGCTAGAGTATTAAAAATAGGATGAAATTTAATAGGGATAAGTGCAAGGTCATGCATTTAGGAACTAATAACAAGAATTTTTCCAATAAGCTGGAGAAGCATCAGTTGTAAGTGATGGAGGATGAGAAGGACCTGGGTATACTGGTTGATCAGAGGATGACTATGAGTTGTCACATTGCCATGTGGCCATAAAAAAAGCTAACATGGTCCTAGGATGCATCAGAAGAGGTATTTCCAGTAGAGATAGGGAGGTGTTAGTACTGTTATACAAGACATTGGTGAGACCTCATCTGGTGTAGTCTGGTCCCCCATGTTTAGGAAAGATTAATTCAAACTGGAACAGGTACAGAGAAGGGCTACTAGGATGATCTGTAGAAGGGAGAATCTGCCTTATGAGAGGTGACTTAAAAAGCTTGGTTTGTTTAGCCTAACCAAAAGAAGGTTGAGGAGAGATATGATTGCTCTCTATAAATACATCAGAGGGATAAATACCAGGGAGGGAAAGGAATTATTTGAGTACAGGGCCAAAGTGGACACAAGAACAAATGAATATAAAATGTCCATCAGGAAATTTAGGCTTGAAGTGAGACACAGGTTTATAACCATCAGAGGAGTAAAGTTCTAGGATAGCCTTCCAAAGGGATGTGTGCCGGCAAAAAACCAAGCTGGTTTTAAAATTGAGCTTGATAATTTTATGGAGGGGATAGTATGACAGGACAGCTTAGTTTGGTAATTAACCAATTTTTGAGTATTGATAGTGGATATGCCAATGTCCTGAGATGGGGTGTTAGATGTGGTTGGTTCTGAATAATTACAGAGAATTCATTCTTGGGTGTTTGGCTGGTGAATCTTGCCCATATGTTCAGGGTTTAGCTGATCGCCATATTTGGGGTCAGGAAGAATATTTCCCCCAGGGCAGATTGGCAAAGGCTCTGGTTTTTTTTTTTGCCTTCCTCTGCAGTATGGTGCACGGCTCACTCACTCCTGGATTCTCTGTACTTTAAAGTCTTTAAATCATGATTTGAGGACTTTAATAACTCAGTCATAGGTTAGAGCAGAGTTTCCCAAACTAATTGGACCACAGAACACTTTGGGGCTTGGAATATATTGACAGAACACATACATGCTGGTCCAGGGGTTGGGGGTGTTTTTTTCATACCAAACAATTGCCTCATGTATTGCTCAAAAGTTGATTTAAAGAGTTAGAAGGAAAAATATCATTAGCACTGATTTTTTTTCATGGAACACCTATTCACATCGTGCAGAACACCAGTGTTCTGTGTAACACAGTTTGGGAAACACTTAGAGGTTTGTTGCAGGAGTAGGTTGGTGAGATTCTGTGGCCTGCATTGTGCAGGAAGTCAGATTAGATGACCATATTGGTCCCTTCTGTCCTTTGAGTATATGAACCTATGGATCTATGAGTGGTTCAGGTGCAGCATTGTAGGTGTAGACAAGCCCTTAGTAGCAGAAATGTTACCCAGTTTACATATCCTAAAAAGCAGACAAAGTAAGAATTATGAAGGAAAGTACCAGCAAAAAATAAAAAGGCTTTTGGGGTTCAGAGAATCACTGGTGAACAATGTATATAAGCAAATGGTGAATTTCTCCCCTTCTTTTCTTAATATTATTCTTTGTATTACAATAATGTTTACACATTCCAACCAAGATGGGAACTGCAGGGTGCTGGGTGTTGTAAATATACCAAAAGAGCTTGCAGTTTGATAAAAGATATATAAAGAGTGGGAGAAATAAAATATGACTATCCCAATTTAACAGTTGGCACTGCGAGATCAAGATTTAGAATGGTGTAATTACAAAATACTTTAATGATACTACAATGAACTTGAACTATGTGGTTTCAAAAGCAGTTATACAACCATACATCTAATTTTGTAGTAAAAACATTTTCATAGCATTCATACACCAGGTTAAAAAAAATAGAAAATGGAAAAAATGTTCTCAGCATGGAATTAAGGGACAGAGGAGCCAGCATCAAAGAATAATATTACACAATATTCACATTCACATGCAGCATAGACCTCCAACTGCCAGTAGGCACTTTCACATGAGAGCCAGTTTACAAGGGCTGTGAAATCTGGGATGAGAAGGAATCCCAACTTTGGAGGTGTCCTCACAAGGAAGTGGAGTTATACTAGTGGAAATTATAGCTGGGCAGCTACTTGCTTGTTTTCTGAAGGAACAGGGACATAGGGAGCAGGAGGGATTAAATGCTAGAAAGAAAGAAAGAAAGAAAGAAAGAAAGAAAGAAAGAAAGAAAGATGACATTTTCCACAGAAGAGAAAATTTCCATAACTTCAGGACCCAAAATGGGAGTGCAATTTTATATTCCATTCTAAAGTTTATTAGTAACTTAAGGTAAATAATAAAGGTAAACAGTAAGTTACACCTGCAGGATATATGCACAACAACCATTAGTAGCCTGAAATATGCAATTTGGGTAATTGTGTGTGTAAATAGGGGGTTGTATCCTAAGTGTTTATTTGGAGAATGTAATTATCCTTCTGCGTATGGGCATGCATATTTTTCCAATGCAATATAGATGCTCAATTTGGAAAAACAAGCTTTCAAGATATTAAAAGTCAGAGTGCCAATGACAACATTTACTACTTGTAATCAAGACAAATCTCTTTTATAGGTTCTTGATGACATAAAAATTAGATTACCATTAGATTCCAACATGTGGACATCACAAAAGGGCCACCCTTAAGACATTCCCAAAACCTGAATCTTTTATACCAAGAGTGTCCAACTCATTTGCTATGGCAGGCCACATTTGATTTTAATGTGCTTCAAGTGTGCTGTAAATATCGTAAACCAAAATAATATTTTTCACTGATTCATAGATTTATAGGGTCAAAAGGAACTTCTATGTTCATCTGGTCTGACCTGTACAGCAAAAGCCATGGGACTTCTTTGAATTAATTTCTGTATGAACTAGAATATATCTGTTAGAAAAAAAATATCCAATCTGTATTAAAAAATTGCCAGAGATGGAGAATCCATCACAACTGAAAGAGTTGTTTATATTTGTTTTCTTCTCTCTCACCCACCCCCAACTTCTTTTACAAACAGATTCAAATAAAGATGTTTACTTACGTGTATTTCTATTTACTATAATTCAACTACAAAGCAAATTTCATTAGGAATGATAGCAACAATTTATTCAAAGTAGTCATTATTTGCTAGAAGATAAAACACAGACTGCAGGTTTTATATATATTCTAAAGCTTTGCTCACACACACACGACAAATGTATCTTTCTGAATTTAAAGTGGCTTTTTATTTTATTTTAAGATTAAATAGGCTTAAGAAAAATGGAATACTAAAATATTATTGCTGGTCCTTCAGATCCTCAATTTGTGGAGGAGGGCATATGGGTTTATGTCTGAGGTTTGGGGATGTTAATAATCCTCTCCTCTGCATAATGTAATGCAACTCCACACGTGGATATAATCCATTTTAGTAGAGATTACATGGAACTCTGAATATAGGGTTTTAAAACTACGCATTACAGCAGCAAGAATAAGAGGTACCAATGTCTACAATGGACTTTACAGGTTTTTGTGTGTTTGTTTTTGGATGCTCACTATTTGGCAGACAGAATCAATTAAAATAGAAATTTCATTGAAGAAATTTGCAAAGATTTATTTTAGTTATTTATTTCTTGAATCTATAGACTCCTACTGAACACTTCCTTCTGGTGACGTAGATTTTTTTTTTTTTTTTTGAACTGAGGTAGAATATTTTTTCCATAATTGGAGAGAGTCTGCAGTTTTTGTTTCCATTTTTTTTAAAAAAAATATGAATAAAAGCCCCATTTCTTAGAAGAGGAATGTCTTCCTGAAGATTTGCCATTGTTAGAGCTGGGAATTTTGATCTTTCGTTCTGCTCACTATGACTACTGGAGTTAAAATGCTGTCATATCTAATTAACATTTATGTCAGATGTAAGGGGAACAACGAAGGGCTTTCACAGTTGGCAGTCAGAATGCAAAAGGGAGAGATGAAGTACTCCAGAAGCTACAACCTATCAAAGCAATTTAATGGGTTGGTCTGACACCTCATAGCCATTTGAGTAGGGGTATTTTTGATGGGAGTGTCATAGCAAGGGACGAATGAACAGCAAAACAAGATTTCTCTGCAGGTTCAATACAGCACTATTATTGACACAAACACATTGTGGATGGCTTGTAGGTTCTATTCAGAAGTCTGCTTCATGTGGCCTTTCTGGTTCTGAAGTGTGTAACTGTTATTATACTTCTGTGTATCATGGTTTAAAGCAATGAAAATAGAGTTCAACTTTCCGACACTGTCATCCTCACTTAAGCTCTTAAATAAAATATTTTTACGCCAACAAACTTTTAACTTTAGCCAGGTTTTACATTAATTAGGCTGCATCACAGACAAGCCTGTTAAATTACAGTTCCTCCAAAGCAGAATGTTTGAGTGGAATCCTATTTTTACTAAAACTAATCCATTCAAACTATAGAATGCAAAATCATTACATTGTTACACACCACATAGAAGTAGCCTTCTTTCAGCTGAACTGAATCACACACATTGTGTGATATACCAAGAACATCAAAGTCTTTAATTATTTCTCATGATAATGAGAAGCAATATGTTCTGCTCTTATGATACTCCATTAGAAAAATCTGCAATAAATTGGAAAAATACAGACTAGGATTGTGCTTCTCATCCAACAAGCAGTATCAGCATTTTTCTAGAGGCACTTTTCTTCTGTGCTGGCCATTATTATTTGACCTGAACTCTTCACAAACAGTAATCATGGAAATGTTGGGTTGGAAGCGACTTCAAGAGCTCATCAGTACAGCCCCCGGTGCCAAGACAGAACCAAGTAAACCTATATCATCACAAACATGTGTTTGTCCAACTTGTTTTTAAACCTCTCAGTGAAGAGTATTCACGATCTCCCTTAGAAGCCTATTCCAGTGGTTAACCATCTTTATTGTTGGAAAGCTTTTTCTAGAATCTAACCTAAATCTCCCGTGTTACAGATTAAGCCTATTGGACACGGTACTTCAGATGAGACCTCAGCAGCACCCAATAGAGTAGGACAATTAGTTCCCAGGTCTTCCAAAAGATACTCCTGTTAATGTCCCAGAATGATATTAGCCTCTTTTAAAACTGAATCACATTGTTGATTTGTCTTATTTTCAGTCTGTTATAACCTTTATAGCAGTGGTCTTCAACCTTCTTTCATTTATGGGCCCATAAAATATTTCAAATTGTAGTGCAAGGTTGAAAACCATAGCTCTATAGCTGCTTCAGTAACATTACAGCCTAGCCATTTATTCCCTGTTTTGTAGTTGTACATTTGATTTTTATTTCTTAAGTCTACTACTTTGCACTTGTCTTCACTGAATTTCATCCTGTTGAATTCAGACCAATTCTCTAATTTGACAAGGTTATTTTTAATTCTAATCCAAAGTGCCCTGCTTGGTGTCATATGCAAATTTTATAAGTATACATACCACTACATTATCCAAGTCATTAATAGACATAAATGGAGTTAATACTTTCCTCATCAGAGGAATGTTATAGGGATCAGTTCATTACTGATGTGCGTGCGTGCATGTGCACACATGTGTGTATGTGTGTGTGTAACCTGTCTAATGCTTCTAGGAAGTCTGCTATAAACCTGAGAATCATAGCAAATACTTCTGACTCACTGTCCAGAGCCTTAACTATGTGGACAGTTTTTCTCTCAAAACCTTTGTGATCATTTAGCTCAGCAAATGGTTTTTATTAGAAGGTATACATATATAATGTGTACCTGGTTTCCACATGTTGGGAACTGTGCTGTATAGCTAAAGAAAATATTAGAAGTGTTTAAAATGCAAAAAATGTTGAAAACCTTCAAATTTGTAAAAATGATCCATTTTTTCTAGGAAAATGGACATTTGCATCAACAACTGGTTTGTGTTCATTCTAAAATGATCCTTTTTAAGCCAAAAAACAAAGGTTTTAATTGATTTTTTTTGTGACAGAAGTTAAGTTGCATTGAAGAACTATATTCAAATTCAAATGCTGCTATTTCCAAAAAATGTGAAAATTGCCGTGTATAATGAAAAACACAATTTCTGCTCAAATAACTTATACCCATATTTTAGCAATAACTTTAGATATGGAAAAGTAGCTAAATAAAGTATCCAGAGGGATAGGCATGTTAATCTGTATACAGCAAAAACGAGAGCTAGGATCACAGTACAATACAAATATTCCAGAATGGATCAAACCACAAAATTTCACTATTTCCCATAGAATAGGAAATCTGAAATTTATTTTTGAACTTTTCAAAAAGATTTCCAAGGCTTTCCAAGTTTCTTGGAGCTCAGACAGTCCATCAAATGACAAACGGAGAGGCCAGGTGGCTTGGAAACCCTGGTTCCAGGGCAATCTACACAACAGCTGTGAGCAAGCCTCCCAACCCCATAGGCAGACTCATATGAGCAGGGCCTGAGCTAGCATGCTAAAAATAGAAGTGTGGACATATCAGCTCTACCCAGTAGGCCACAGTATGCCTACATTACAACATAAGAACAAGGTTCAAACTCAGGGTCATGCCTATCCCCCTGCCCTTCTATCTACACATAAACCATGCTAACCCAGGGCTTAGACCCAGGGTGTCAGGACCTCACAGGGGTGGAGTGTCTGAACCCAAGTAAAACTGGGACCCAGAGTCAAACCCTATTGCTTTGTAGTATGGATGTAGTCCCACTGGACTTGTGCTATGGAAATCTGCCAAGAGTATCCCACAATCCCAGGGGCTGACTTTCTTTCTCCTGTGCACAGGCATGTATGGTGGACAATCAAGTTTTCCTACACTGCACCAGGAACAAAGGACTAGAGTGGCCATATTTTGGAAGGGCACTATGAGATCTGGGATATGAATGTTTAGATTCACACCCACATAATGAAGTGTTACCCTGGGAGCCTGAGGTTGGCATCCAGGGTCCAACAATTCTAATTCAGGGTTTACAGATGTGTATAGACACTGATGCCTAGGTTAACAAACTCAGGGGCTTCTAACTTGAGTTCTCCTAACCCTGGGCTTACAGTGAACAGTGAACTCTGTCTACCCTGCAGTGCCCACACTACTATTCTTAGTGTGATAGCTCAAACCCCACTAGTACGAGTATCTCTGCATGGCTTGGGAGAATCACACCTGCTTGCAGTGCAGATGTTTCCCAAGAGTCCCTGGGAGCTATTTTTTTCCTACGGCATGTATTATGTCGGAAGTCAGCCTAGATGATGGCATGAGTCCTTTTCCCCTTATAATCTATGAAACTATGAAACTCCAGTTTCTTTCTTTCTTTGGGCATATACAACATCTGCAAAAGACCAGAGACCAAATAATCTTTAAACCATCTTTATAATATAAAGGAAAGCATGGCACAGTTCAAAATTTTAGAATGCAGTAAAAGTATAAGAAATAATCACAGTTAGGTTCTTAAAACTAACAGCACTTGCCAGGCAAACCAGACTACCACGGAAAATAACCAAGGTATCATCCATGCAGTTAACATACCCAGGGGTTTATATGAATGAGGGAGTAGCCCTACTACAAAATTCATGCTGTCAGGCTAATGGAGCGAACTAATCATTTCTGACTATATTTTAAAATGTGAGAAAGGAGAAATAAACAAGAAAATAAAAATAAAACTATATTTCCATGCGATACCTTTGCATTTCTATGGCTGCACTGGAGATTCTCTCTCACACATTTCCTCTCTATCCATGCAGTATCTAGCAAAGTGGCTGGCATATGCCATGTGTTCCAGATGGATCAGCAATGGCATACATCTGGCATGCCAGCTGTGTAGTGTTCCATTCTATCTTTGTTTTCCCCAGTTTGCAGCCAGCACTGATACCATGCTGCCCTTCAGGGGATATATTCTTCCTTGATGGTATCCTGGTGATGCAGGACAAAGCAGAAGTAACAGCACAAAAAGCATGGCCCTTTAAATCAGCTTGGTTGCTATTTCAGAACCTGATACAGACACTTTTAGAGGAATCCCTAAAGCTATAACTGGCTAGTGCTCTCCTTTGTGATTTTAACTTTTCCATTATTTTTAAGAGCTTGGTTCCTGACAGGCAGTCTGTCACAGTAAGCTACACAGCTGAAAGATCAGTAGTATAATATAGTGAAATAAAAAGAGAAAAAAAACCAAACAAATCTCCTGCCTGCTGTTCACTGTTCAGAGAATACGGACAATAATATAATGTGTCCTAAGAGTAAACACATTAAACACAGAGAGTGAAGCCACAAAGCAAGACACCACACCTAGTCCCTGTGTAGAGAACACAAGATACCATATTTAAGGACTTGGTATAATTCAATTTTTTTTTATTTATTTATTATAATTTTGATGGATAATGATGCTTATATTAGGCATTTTCTATTTACGTTCATTTAAATTTTCACAGTTGAGCAAAATTCTGAGTTTTTAGCGTTTTTTTCTGATTTTTATCAATTTTAATCTTCAGCGTTGTAGAAAACAATGTGAGGGAGTCAGACAATAATTATTTAATGACACCTGACACTGAGATATGAAAAGTTAAAGCTTTGTAAACCACTGAAACACAAAATGTCAACATAACACGTCAAAAAGTAAATATCCCTCACTCAAACTATAGTAAGTTCTAAAGCAGCATTTTTCTTATTTTGACTATCCTCAAATTTTGATTATCAATGGAAATTTTTTGTCAGAGAGAGAGAGCACTTGCATGGAGAAGTCAACATTTACCTACCTTTACTGATATAAATCTAATCTTTCCAAGACTACTTATATATCAATAGACTAAAAAGAGTCTTTGGACCTTTAATTATTTTGAGCATCTCCCTCCCTATGTCTTTTGTTTACAGGTAGGAATAATTATTGCAGTTACCCATGCCTTCAGCAAACAATAATTGAGGTATAAAGAGGCAATTACGCACTATAAATGAGCAGCTAGTAACACCTATTTGAATATCCTCAGATTTCTTTTCCTAATTATGCATTCCATCTGGCAGTGTGGGTTTAGGACAGATGTCTACACAACTAGCAACAAAAAAAAAATCTTTAAGAAAATGTAGCTGTCGTTTACATTGAAAATTTGCCCCAGTTACAAACTTATATGAGCCTTCCAACGCACACCTCTAGTACATACAGGCAAAGCCAGTAGTTTCTCTGGTGGACTTTACCCTTTTGTAAAGCCAAGATTGTAAATAAAATAATTAGCACCAAACTCAATCAATATGACATGCTAAATTGATTAAATTCTTGCTAACTGATAGATCTCAAACTATCACTATTAATGGAGAATTGCCACTTAGAGGGGATGTTTCTAGTGGAGTCCTGCAGCATTCGGCTCTTAGCTCAATATTGTTATAACTGATCTGGAAGAAAACATACAGTCGTTACTGATGAAATCTGCAGATGATTCAAAGATTAGTTGCGTAGTGAATAATGAGGAAGCCAAGGTACTGATACAGACCAATCTGGATTGCTTGATAAAATCAATGCAATCAAACACAAGTTTAACACTGCCAAGTGCAAGGACATACATCAAAGAACAAAAAATGCTGGCCATGTTACTTGGACTGGAGACTATATTCTGGAAAACAGTAATTCTAGAAAGGATTTAGGTTACATCATTGATAACCAGTTGAACATGAGCTCTCAGAGTGACACTGTTAGAAAAATAGCTAAGATGATGCCTGCATCTAAACAAGGGGCAGGGGACGGACAGGGAGGAGGGCATTATTACTTGTGTACATGGCAATCGTGAGACAATAACTGCAATATGCATCCCCTTCTAGCGTGCACATTTTAAGGAAAGGTTGATGAAAACTTAGAGAGGCCTTAGGGAAGAAGTGAAAGAATGATTCTGGAAAACACATCTTACAAGGAGAAACTAAAGAATTCAGTCTAAATTTAATGGTGAAGGAATTTAAGAGATTATTTGATCATGCTCTATAATTACTTATCCAAGAAGAAGAAGAAGATATTGCAATGGCTGGAGTTGAAGATAACCATATTCAAAAGGGAAACACCTTGCATATTTTTAAGTGAGGATATTTAACCAGTGGAACAGCTTCCCAAGAGGTGTTGGTAGAATTTCTATGGCATAGAGTCTTTAAAAAAAAATGGATATGTTTCTAATACATTTGCTGTAGTTCAAACATAGGTTTTTGGGAAGGATGCAAAAATTACTGGGTGAACTTCTGTAGTCTGTGTTATATGCAAGAGGTCAAGCTAGATGAGCAGAATGGTCCACTTTGGCTTTAAAAGTTATAAGCCTATGAAAATCCAGTTTGAAATGTTAAAATAAACCTAAGCTGCCAGCTGTATCTGAATGTCAGTTCAAATATAGGAAACATCATCATCATCTTTCTGATTGGACTGCAGAATTACAGGAATAGTACATAGGCGGTGTGGTCTTAGCCATGTTGATCCCAGGATATTAGAAAAACAAGGTGGGTGAGATAATTTATTTTATTGGACCAAATTCTGTGGGTGAGAGAGACAAGCTTTCAAGCCACAAATAGTTCTTCTTCAGGTCTGGGAAAAGTACTCCCCGTATCACAGCTAAATGGTAGGTGGAACAAGAGTTTAGCATACATAGTTAATATATATTCCCTTAGAGGAATATTCAAGGTAGAGTGGCCTATTAACAACTCTGAAGTCATAAGACAAAAAGGAGGGTTAGTAGGTTACAGATTGTTATAATAAGCCATAAACTTAGTGTCACTACTCAGGGTCCCTCTGAAACTTGTCTCTTTTCTGTTCAGTCCCTAATTTTTAGTGTCAAGCAGAGTTATGAATTTAAGCTCCCAGACTCATCTTTTGAAAGCATTGTACACATTTCCTTTGAGGATGAGGCCTCACAGGTCTGATGCAGAGTATCACTTTTTCAAAAGTGTTCAGCCACAGGTGATACAACATTTTTTGTCTTCTATCATTTTCTTGGGTGAGTTTGCTGAAGAGCGTAGTGAGTGTCTGGTTACACGCACATAGTTGTAATCAGGGCATTTAGTGTGCTGGATGAGTACACCAAATGTTGTGGTAGACATGTGTATATGTGGATCTTGAAAGTTGTGTTGTGGTTAGTACTGATCACTGTAGGAGAGGAGATATGGTTGCATGTTTTGTATCTATTGTGCTAGGAGGATCTGGTGACATTTTGAGTTGATGTGTCTTGGCCTGATAGGAACTCGCTTCTAATTATACACTTGGATACACTGCAAGGTTGTTTGAAGGCCAGAAGTGAAAGCCACAAATTCCCTCTTCTGGCTTTCAAACACTGCCCCAACCTCTCCAATCCCATCAGAAGAAGAAGACACATCAACACTCTTCAAGAGTTTCTCATTTGAATTAAAATTAAATTGCTGATTCAAAACAACAGTACATATATTACTAAATGTTAATTTATGATATAATTCAATTATATAAATATAGGAAAGTTAAACTGTTCATTTGATTGTTTAAGATAATTACTAATCTTAAAAAAAAATCTTTTCATATGATTAAGAAGGAGGCTTACATAAAATTTTCAAGATAATTGTGATGAAAAAGACAGAAAACATTTACTACTGTTTGTGACAATAAAACCTTACAGGTTTTTTTCTGACTGATAAATTCATAGTGACAACATTCTGAATTTGAATCACTGGTCTAATTGTCTTTCTATTTCATTTAAATAATCACATATCTTTTTTTTTTCTAATTATGACATTAAAAAGGCTAGATTAATTTATTTTGTCCAAATTACAAGATTTTAGCCAATACCAAGCAAGAAAAAAATATTAAATAAATGAGATAGCACTAAAGAGAAAGTAATTTACATCAGCTTAGACCAGAATAAAAATCCGTGACTAAATTAACACTGTAGCTCATTCATTACACAGTAATTGCTAAATAACTGTAAAATACATGACATACTGTTCATTACCAATGTAATTAGTACAGCTTTTTCTATCCATTTTCATGTACATCTGTATTTCCAGAAAAGGAATGCAAATATAATTACTTACCAAAATGGTGGTAACAATTAAAGAGCGATTGGATAGGGAGTCTGTGATGTTTGCTGGTTTTCCTTTCTGACTTTCTGTCATGTTAAGGCCACTTGCTGGGTCCCAAGTTCCAATCTATAAAACAGCATATGCATTTTATAAATTGTCTATCAGTTCTACTAAGCATCTAGGAGATAAGACTGAAAGAGAAAAGTTAAGACTGAGAACACTTATTATTCACCTCTACTGCATTATCTGTTGCCTTTATATAAATGTCTGCTTTTTAAAGTATGATTCACTGCACTTCAAAGTGTGTCTGCTGAAGTGTGACATTAAGGGCAAAATGATGCAAAGAATTTTTAAAGTCACTCTGAGTGCTTAATTTCCCATTTAAACTTTCATCCTCCAAGATAAACCACCTCTGATGATAACTTGATAACTGAGTGGAAAATCATTTGTAAAGCATACAGTATCCATTTTGTAAATGAATGTATGCCTTCCTCTCATCATACTTATCATTGAAGGCAAAATAAGGTATTTTGGACAAAACTTTAATGGGAAAGATTCAAATTGGAAAAAATGGACCAAGATGATTGACTTAATGAGAAGGAAGGAAGGAAGGAAGGAAGGAAGGAAGGAAGGAAGGAAGGAAGATTAGATAGATAGATAGATAGATAGATAGATAGATAGATAGATAGATAG
>ML685898.1:1321352-1366900 GCA_007922175.1 Pelusios castaneus
TAGATAGATAGATAGATAGATAGATAGATAGATAGATAGATAGATAGATAGATAGATATTCATTCCTGGGACAGTCGTCTTGAAGTGAGGCACTGGCGCAGTCATTCCTGGAGCAGCCCGGGGACCCTGACTGGTTCCAAGGGACTGATCAGAAAATCACACCTGAGAGGCTAAGAAAGCAGCAAAATCCCAGGGTCAATAAGAACCAGTGCGAATCCCAAGTAGGGAAAGGAAGAAATAGCTCCCTGCCTCCTGCTGCTCCATTGCTCAGCCACCATTGAAATGACTGACAAAGTGCACAGAGGTTGGGAAAAACAGTGAAAGCAGTCAATGACTTGTAGAAATGATCTGGCAAGAGCAGAACAGTGATAAGGAAAGAACTGTGAAAGAGAAGGCTGAGACAAGAGGAGACCTGGGCTTGCCAATGCTGCTTCTTCATAGACAGAGTTCAGGTGTTCTGCAGAGCTCTTCTGCAGAGTTCAGTTGTCTTGGGTTAATTTCCACTGTCTTTCCAGCATATTCAGAGATTACAGACTCACTAAAGTTATCTATGAATAATGCACATCTTGCTATCTATGGAGATACTTATGGGAATCCCGTATAAATTACCCCTATCGAACATTAAATTCAGGAAACCACAGATTTCATTTTATTAAACTTACCTAAAAATTCTTTGGGTAATTGATACCTGGAGCTATTAAAGTAATTTCCTCCACTACATCTTTCAATGTAACATGCGTCTGTTAATCTAGCCACATTCACAAATCCTAAAGGATTAACACATCCAAATTTTGGTTTCTCTTAACCAAATCTATCCACTCTGAAAAGCAGATGTATCATTTAAAAGAGAAATGTCTTTGTGCCCAAAAGAAATCCCCTACTCTTTTAACAAAATTGCTATACTGATTGTTGCATGTTACTGTGTTATACTTATCTTTTAAAAAATATTTTCAGTAAAGAATTTTTAAAACTGAAGGAAAGGGAGGGCCAGACTGCTACAAATGTGCTATCTTACACATTATCTTTTCTGAATAAGCAAAGCTTCAACAAATTATACTACCAATGTGGCAGACACTGCTATTTTTCGCAAGAAATGTAGCATATCAACATTCTACTAAAAGCTATTTCTCCATGAATAAAAGTTTAAATTCAAGATTAACTTTGGCACCAAATCTACTGCAGTCAATTTGTTTAGTGCAAGTGTTTTAATTCTAAAGCAGTCTTACGGACTGACTAGATTTAGTAACATATGTTCATTAATAACTGGAAAATAAACAATTCCTGCAAGGTAAAAAATGTAGTGAAATCAAACCAAGCTAATTTAACAAGGCTTTTAATACGGTTTCCCACAGCATTCTTGCTGGCATGTTAAGGAAGTATGGGTTGGACGAGTGGACCATAAGGTGGATAGAAAACTAGCTAGATCATTGGGCTCAGTCGGTAGGAATCAATGGCTCGATGTCTAGTTGGCAATCGGTAACAAGTGGAGTGCCCCAGAGGTCAGTTCTGGGCCGGGTTCTGTTCAACATCTTCAATAATGATATGGATGATGGGATAGATTGCATGCTCAGTAAGTTCGCAGATGACACCAACCTGGGAGGAATGGTAGACATGCTGGAGGGCAGGGACAGGATTCAGGGAGACCTAGACAAACTGGAGCATTGAGCCAAAAGAAATCACATGAGGTTCAACAAGGACAAATGCAAACTCCTGCACTTAGGATGGAAAAATCTAATGCACTGCTACAGGCTGGTGACGGATCGGCTAAGTAGCAGCACTGTAGAAAGGACATAGGAGTTATGGTGGATGGGAAGCTAGATATGAGTCAACAGTGTGCTCTTGTTTCCAGAAAGGCCAATGGCATATTGGGCTGCATCAGTAGGAGCAGATCGAGGGATGTAATTATTCCCCTCTATTCGGCACTGGTGAGGCCGCATCTGGAATACTGTGTCCAGTTTGGGGCTCCCTACTGCAGAAAGGATGTGGACAAATTAGAAAAAGTCCAGCGGTGGGCAATGAAAATGACTAGTGGGCTGGGGCACATAATTTATGAGGAGAGACCGAAGGAACTAGGCTTATTTAGTCTACAGAAGAGAAGTCTGAGGAGGGATTTGATAGCCACCTTCAACTACTTGAAGGGGTGCTCCAAAGAGGAGGGAGCTAGGCTGTTCTCGGTAGTAACAAAGGACAGAACAAGGAGCAATGGCTTCAAGTTGCAGATGGGGAGGTTGAGTTTGGATATTAGGAAAAACTTTCTCACTAGGAGGGTGGTGAAGCATAAGAATGCGTTACCTAGGGAGGTGGTGGAACCTCCATCTTTGGAGATATTTATGGTCCGGTTAGATAAAACCTTGGCTGGGATGATTTAGTGGGGTTGGTCCTGCTGTTAGCAGGGGGTTGCACTAGATGCCCTCATGAGGTCCCTTCCAACCCTATATTCTATGATTCCATGATTCTATTATGTATAATTACAATCCTGCCTCTTTATGGAAATGTAAACATGTTGAGTATTAAAAAAGTACATGTTTAAAGGGAGAGTTTACATAGCAATTTCAATTGAGCTAAACTTGATCATCAGATCTGAGTGGACCAATTGAATTTACAAATCCCCAGGGCCTTTTTTCTGATGGTACACACCGGTATCGCATACCGGCTCCTATTTTGGGCTCCTGTCCCTGGTCGGCCTGCTGGGGGCTGGGATCAGCAGGGGAAAGGAACAGGTCTCCTTTTCCCTGCTGACCCTGCCCCCCAGGAGCACGCCACCCCTGTGCCCTACTGCCCAGCTGGGGAGCATGATCAGCAGGGAAAGGAAAGCCATGCTTCTGACAAGATCCAAAGGGGTAGCTGTGTTAGTCTATTGCAGAGAAACAAACAGAATCCTGTGACACTTTTAAAGACTGAAAGCCAAACCCGCTGCCAACCTGGGGGATGGGAACAGCAGGGGAAAGGAGACCCCCTCCTTTCCCCTGATGACACCTCCCCGCCCACCCCACCCCCCATAAGCGCATCACTCCTGCCAGCTGCCCTGCTGAATATGAATGCCCGCATGTTTTTTCTTAGGAAAAAAAACCCTGCAAATCCTTATTCACATGAGTAGCCTTATCTGAGTAGTCTCTTGATGTCGGTTTAGTTTTTCATGTGAGTAAAAATGTCATACGAGTAAGGGTGCAGAAACAGACCACTTTCACAATTTCTAGTTTAAGACAAAGGGGAGAAAAACAAACAAACAAAACAAAACATAACAAAACCCCCATATACTAGTCCCTACAGGATATAATATGTATTTATAAAAAACTATGCTTTTGGGATCTTTGGAGATCAGTATTTAGCATGGACTTTCATATTGTTCTCCAACAGAAAGACAGCCAGCAATGTCCAAAAAAAAAAAAAAAATCTTATTCAGGGTGTTGCTACAGGTACTGGGACAAATGAATCTGTAAAAGAAGGAGATATGAAAGGGGAAAAGAAGAAATGTTTATTGAATAACAGATCAGACAATCATATAGCTCCCAGAATTATATTATGTAATTAACGTTTACTAATGGAAATGTCTGTCTTTTCCTAAGAGAAATTAGTCATTTGTAGGCAGAGTTCCATAGGGTCAATCAATCAAATCTGTCCATTCATTACAATGTTTACAGGATTTTCATGACAGTTATCTGACATTGGGTCAGTATAAACATGATATAAAACTGAGAGATCATCAGAAATCTAAAATTATTCAGTGTAATTATTTCCAAATTACAGTTCAGCAAATAGCAAAAAATATTGTCTGGCAATATCAATTCACATTTTTAAAATGTATTAGCTTCTTAGGGCTCAAACAGTCAGTGGTCATTTTCTACAAAAATTAGGGAAACAGAGTCCTATGACACTTTGAAAGACTAACAGATTTATTTATCACATGAGCTTTCGTGGGAGAAAATCCCACTTCGTCAGATCTAATATAAATATTATATTAAATATAATCTGGAAAAATGAAGTTATTAGTTTAGTTCTTCTGAAAGTACCATAACAGTCTCAAGAAATCTGCTGCAAAATGTATAAAGTGTTCTTTTTCTTTTACCACTTACTATGCTGTAAAGATTTGCTTTTAGTCACATCAATAACAATCTAGCAAAAGGTTATTTGTGAAAAAATTCTATTCCACTTTCTGTGAAATGTAAGAAATCAACTTTTTAGCTTCCCCTTGAACAGCCTCATTTTCTCTGTATTTGCCAGGAACAATCTTATTTAATACAAATCTTCAACCTCTGTAAGACATGTATTGTACTCATCTTGAAACTAAGCTTGGCTGAGTTCATATCTAGACTACGTAGGAGTCTACTGTCTGTCAGTCAAGTGAGACTTTACCCACAAATACTTCATAGTATAAATTATATGCTATTTATTGCCTACTTAGACAATAGATAAAATGTCTTTTTTATAAATAACTAAATGCTCTTTTGCTGTTCTTTTCAGAACTACCCTTAAAAATTTACATATTTCTGGCAGTGAGATGCTCAAATTTGCATGTATTATTCTAGATATGGTATCTTTAGTGTTGTATGAAGAAGTATCACTACTCCTCTGGTCTATATGTGAGTCTTCCAAGTGTACAGTCAAAATCACATTGATTTTTTTGGCCCATAACATATGAAAAGCTCATATGTAGTTAATCTCCCACTCATTATTATTTTTATAATTATTCAACATTTCTATAGTGCTTACTTCAAGATCTGAGCTATAATCATTTTGAAAATACTGCTTCCCACTTATGTCCTTCCCATTTAAAAGTTGAGTTCCATATTCTATTTTCCTCAAAAAGGTTTAACTTGATTGAAACTCATTTTGTTATTGCACATATTTCCGACCTTTCCAGGTCTTTTTGTTTCATGTTTGTTTGTGCTTTCTCACATTCGTAACACCTTCCACTTTCTTATTTGTTAATTAAAATCATGTGCCATGCATTCCTCCTGCCAGGTCATTAATGAAGATGTTCAGTGAAACCAGATCTTGCAGTGTGACACTGAACAATGCTTTCCAACTCAATTCATGCCCTATGTCTATGTCCTTCAGTCAATCTTCAGTCCATTTGACAGTGTTCCCTTCCAAGGCAATTTTATTCTTCTTTAACTAGTAATAGTTTATGACACAATGTATCAAATGCTGTATTAAAGTTATAGTAGGATCAACTTAAAGTAAAGTAATTTTCCCCACAGAAAAGCTTCACTATACGTAATGCTTCACTATAACCAGAGTGATAATTTGCTTATTATAATAGAATGCAGCAAATTGATTATTTCACTGCATTTAACTTATCTTTGACTATGGTCAAATTCACTAAGGGAATACATTGTTTACTTAACTCTAATTTTCATTTTCATGTATTATTTAAAAAAAAAACATTAGGTTTGTTTGGAATGATTTGCTATTTGTATATTCGAATTGTTTCATTGCTCAGAGCTCTATTATGTTCTAAGGACAAGATTTTCAAAAATGAGTTAATCTAGGAGAATTGATCTGAATTACCTAAAAGGGTGAATTTGAAGTGGATTAGTTAAAACATTAACTCTCTATGTGAACACACTCAAGCAGAATTAAAGAGGCTTTACTTCAGTTTAATTATTTTGGAAATTACTTAAACTAAATTAAGGACAGTTTAAATCCCTGTTCAGAAAAAAATGTGATTTAAATAATCCACTTCAAATTCACACCTTTAGTTAATTCAGATTGATTTTCCTGAATGTCCATGCTCATTTTGGTACAGTATCATTCCCGACTGCACTGTATCTAAGGTTTTCATTTAGTATAATTTAATAAGTCCCAAGATATGGGTCTTCCACCACTTCTTTTTGAAGGGTATTCTGTTACTTGATTCAGCTACCTGTGAGAAAGTTTACCACAACATATAGTCTTAATTTTCCTTTTTGTTAATTTCCTGTTTCTATTGACCTCCTCATCTTTATTGTGTGTACTCAAATGGTTTTAAACCAATATATCATCTTCAGTCACTACTTAGCTAAAATACAAATATTTAACTCTTATATTTTCCACACAAGCAAATTCCTCTATCCCCTGATTATTTTTGTTGATCTTCCTGCAGTTTGTCAATATATTTTGGTAATACCCCAAAAAGGAATGCAATATTTCTGTGAGTTCACAACAAGCCATATAGAAAGGGATTACTAACTCCCTGACCTGTGATACCTTTGCAAACAGGCAACTCAAAGTAGTGTTTTTGTTTTTTTTAAATATCTGTAGCCTACTATGTCTATTTTGCTATCCCTTATGTCTCTTTCAGAATTGCTGCATCCCAAATTTTCCCCTCCTATCAGATGTGTTATAATTTTTTTCCTCCAGTCGTATGTCTGCAATCTTTTTCCAAGCTGATAAGCTTCTGACTGAATTTTCTCTCCAAATTTCTAAACTCTCTAGGTCCCTTTGTTTTATTTCTATATCTTGACTGTGGTTTATATCTCCTAATTTCAACTGTATCAACAGAATTTCATTTACATGCCTTTTGCTCCCTCTTCCAAATCACTAATTATGTTTAATAAGGATAGACGAAACACAGATCGCTATGAAAGAGAATAGACACTTCCTGTTGACATTTATCAATACCTTTTGTTGATATTCTTTCAGGCAATTTTCAATCCATGTGACACGGTTCCTATCCAAGCCAATTTGCATTATTTTTTTTCAAATAAGATTGTGAAATACAGGTTAAAATACTTTACTAAAGTCCAAATATATTACATCTATTGTGTTCCTTTCATTCATTAATTTTGTATTGCTATCAAAAAAGCAATCAAGCTTGTCTGGCAAGATTTATGATTTATACTGCTCATTGTTCTTACACTCTTCCATTCCTCCATGTATCTTCTTGATTTTATTTCCTGTATCTTCACGCTAGTATTTCACTGTTATTCTTTTCATTATTAAATTGCGGCACCTTCTGAAATATCCTGTGTGGCCTGATCCAGAGAGGTGCTGCATATCCTCAACTCCCTTTGAATTCAGGCAAAGCTGAGGATGGTCTCAGGATCAAGCCCATAGTGCTACTTCACCTCCTTCTCTTGGCACCCATCAATAATAATATCTGTTTTTGATAACTGTGTCACTTCTAATTCTTATCTACTTCCCATATTTCTTAGATAGTACATAAATGCTTACATTTCTTATTATATATGAATCTTTGTAGATTATTTCCATCCTTTCTCATTTTCAAATAATAATCATTTACCCATAAACCTAGCTTAAAATCTGTATAGCAAGCTCTGTTTTAAATCCATGGGTTTAATTTTTTGGATTAAATGAAGACCAATTGCAAACAGTCCCTTCTCATTTAAAAAGCCTTGTAATGCTCCATAAAAAATAAGTTCTTTCTCTCTGTTCCATCAGCTAGTATTCATTAGCTAATCTCCAGAATCAGTTTTCTCCTTTCTTCACACTAATATTTGGCACTGGAAGAATCATCAGTTCTATACCCAAGCCCCTAAAGTCATCCTTGTTTCTATAGAACTATTACCCCCACTTTTCTCATTTGCTCTCATGTGAACTTCAGTAAATGGATATTCATTAGCATTATTTAGGTTCTCTTTTGCCCGTCTTATCATATTCATTGTTCACACACTAAGCATCCAGCATATTCAAAAATGGCTAGTTGAGTTCTAGTTGACCAGAACCATATTTCTGTAACATCCATTTGCCAGTCAAAATAATTTGACTTTGTTTCTGGTGGCTTCCTTTTTACCATTGCTCAGAAGACTGACTGTCCTCAGTCTCCTCTTAGTCTATATTTTCCCTTACTCATCAAGGTCAGAGTGCCTGTTGCTGGTGACTAGGTTGAACAGTTCCGGATTGTTTCCTTTCCTCCTTGTTGTCTGCCTAACTTCATACTTCACCATATCCACCTCACCTGTAGTCTCAAGTGGTTCAGTATCTCGTAACAATGCCTCTCCTTTGTGAACAAGTTCCAAAAGGGCACCGTGTTAGTCTATTGCAGAAAAACAGAGTCCTGTGGCACTTTTAAAGACTAACAAATTTATTTCTCCCATGAAAGCTCATGCGATAAATAAATCTGTTAGTCTTTAAAGGTGCCACAGGACTCTGTTTTTCTCCTTTGTAAAATCATTCACCACCTGTTATTGCACTCCCTTCACTTTCTCTTCCAGAATGGAAATCAGCTTGCACTTCAAGCATATGTAACCCACCAGTCATTCACACATACATAACATTTTCCACAATAGACCACCTCTGTTTTTTCTGGTGGCCATACCACAGTTTCTGCTAACACCACTTGCTCTCTTGCTGAATGAATCAAAAAGAAGACACTTCACTATAAATCTTCATTCTTAAACTTTCTTGAGGAATAACCAATTAGAGATCCTGTGGCAGTTCCTTTCCCATTAGGATAACATGAAGTTTTCTAATAGTGATTTGGGTAGAGTTAATATAACAATGAATATAATTTTCATTAAACCCCTTTATTCTGTTATGCATAAAGCTTAATGGAAAAAGGAAATGAGAATCATGTTGCAAAACTAACTTCTACTCTGTATAGTAAGAGTATGATTTGGACATTCTTACTTTAAAGGTATGTTTGGCAGAGCTTTCTCTAGAGTTAAGGGAAGTCACACTGTTTGCTGCAGACTTTTGAACTCCCTTTTGGATATTGTGATCAGCTTGTAAATGCAATTTATAACTTAATACTGCTTAACCTGCTGTTAGAAATTTAGTATTTCAAGGACAGCAAGGCCTCACTAAATAATGGGAAACTACTAAATATAAGTTGGTTTGTTTTTATTCTGCTTTGTTTTATTTTAGATGCTTTGTTGTCATTGGCTCCTTACTTCTTCCTGATTGGAAGCTGTAAGGTGGAAAAGTGCTTTAATGAGAAAGGAAATATGCATATGCACACATACACACACACACACATATAGAAAGAACAAAGTGAGGAAGATTGAAGGGAGAGGGCTGATTAGATAAAGCTAGTAAAAGGTGGAGCCAAAGAACAATAAAGCTGGTCTGTAACTCCATGAGCTCATTCTGCCTTAGAAGTGTTTCAGTTTGAGACCCCAATTGGGCTTTGATCCAAGTTAGACATTCAACCCAGGTGAAACTCTTGTGATGGTTCTATTGCCAAGTAAGAGTTTTTGCCAGATGGTTTCTTGCCCTCAAAGACAGATTTCAAAAGGGGGTAGTTATTTCATATGATTGTTGCTATTAGAACTCTGAAAGTTAAAATTAGATACTATATATGGTTGCCTATTGTTAGGCATTATGCATCCACAGCTATACAGCTATATGAAGAAAGCTGAACAGAAAGAAGAAATTGTGCTGTGCATATTTCTCTTCTTCTCTGAAATGTGGCTGAATTAAGTCACTCTTTATAACTCTCTTTTGGACTCCATTGAAGAAAATCACACATTATGGACTAGATTTTCAATAGAGCTCATTGCCAACCCGCTCCCACAGAACACCTACAGAGGTAGACAGAATTTCAAAATTGTTCAGCACCCAGGAGCTCCTTCAAAAACGACAGGTCAAACATGCTGTGCCCATCTGAAACACTGGCCATTTTATTTAGGTACATAAAAGGAAGCTGATGAAATGTTTGGAAAATCTGAGGTGCAACTCTGGCCCTACCAAAATCAATGGGAGTACAGCCATTGACTTTCCAGGGAAAGAGTTTCAACCATGGTCTAAATTGTGGGTACTGCATACTTTTTCAATGTCTTGCTGTCAACCTTAATTTTAGACAGGGGTTGAGCAAATCCCTCTTGACTCTACGGTTAGTACCTATAAGGCAGGATAGATAGTCTCCATTTACTTTCTTGTTTTACAAAAGAAAGCTGCTTAAGTTTCACCTAGACATTCAGAATCCTCCCCACGTTATTACTCCATTTGCCAGAATTTCCTAACAAAACTTGTTAAAAAGATAATAAACCATCTCTAGAAACTCCTAGCCCAACTTTTACTAAAACTCAATTCAATATCCAGCCCTCTTTTGCCATTACCCTCCTTTGCAAAATATATGTTTATTATATACTGTCTCTACAAATTGTCTTATACGTATACTACAAATCTGTCATACTTAAAAATGCTACTCTATCATTTTTGGTTCTTGTTCCGTAGATAGAATATGTTGATTATTTCTATTTATGTCTGGAGATTGATATTCTGAAATCTCTCTATCGATATGAAATGTATACACACACATTAAAAGCAAAACTGTTTCTTAATTATAATAGTAAGAAGACCCTAGTTAATGAAGGCGGTGCACATTCCCATAGTGCTAGTATAACACATTTCACAAAATACAATGCTTAAATTGTCTTAAGTATTGGTCTACCTTTACTCACTAATTATGAGTCAACTCTCTATTTACATCTCAGTAATAATATTTTTTTCAAGATTGATTATTAAATGCTACTTCCTTCTTAAGAGTACAAATATGCACCTATATTTGATGTGGTATGGTTGCAAGGTATTATAAGCAGCTTCCTTTTAATATAAGGAAAATAACTTAAGTATTTATTTAATATTTCACATTATTCTCCAAGCAAAGAGGCTGAACATCTCAAGTACCTTTTCAAGACCTTCCTCCTTGAGGCTGATCACATCTAAATCAAAATCTGTCCTTAAGCCATTGGTTTTGTTGAAAGTTATCCTGCCTGTGAGACCTTCCCAGTGGGCCTATAGAGGAAGAAAAATAATTTCCATTAAGAAGAAACCCAAAAAAATAATTTCTACCAAAATGGGAACATTAATTATTCATTATGTTTAAATAATTTACCTTGTGGCTGATTTAAAAATAAAATAATTTCATATTCGCTTCTAAGATACTCAGGGCTTTTCCTAATTAAACCAACCTTTCTTTAATCTCAGCACACAATTTCTTTAAAAAAGCCTTTCATTTTAGCCAGTAAAAATGACCTTACTTAGAGTGATAAAAGGCTGCTTCCATTAAATCTCTTCAGACACTTATAATTACATTTTTATTTTTCCCCACTATATATGCTGAATTTGTTTCATTTGTCTTTTTTTTTTATCTGCTGCAGATAAGGTCTTGATTTTGTGAGTTGCTGAGACCCCTCAAATCCTTTTGAGATAATAAATATTCATGGCCCTGCATCAGTATCTATCCAAAACGAACCCTTACTTTTAGAAGGAGCAATATACTATTTTCTTATGACTTGGAGATGACAATTTTAAAGTGTTAGATCCAAATGGTTCTATTAATGGGTTCTATGTTCATAGTCATTGTGAACAACTGAAAATAAGTATATTAAACTCCTAATATTATCTGTTATGTAGAAAGTATTCAAGAGGAGATATTGGAAGAACAATTTTTGATTTTACAAGTAGGCACTGTTAAAAACCGGATTGTGTTGCATTGTGATATTTAACTTTACCACATTTCCTATACTTGCAATGGGAAATTCAGAGCTAGTCACTTACTGGACAACATAATTGAACAGTGCGCAGTGTTCTCAAATTCATAAATGATCCATGACCATATATGCACAACATTTTAAATACAAATCCAGAGAAGTTACACTGAGACAAAATTCATACATTAAATGACATTTATGGAAGAAAATAGTCCAGCCAATAGATTTGTACATTACAAGGGCCATATAGAATAAATAGCAAACAGAATGAAGTGGAAAAGGCTGAGGTAAAGGGAGCCTGGGAAGTATTCAGCCAAGCAATGTAGGATAGAATTTTGCTTTTAGATTTAGTTATTACATATTTGTTTCTATGATGGTTTCAGCATCACAGATTTTTAAAAAAAAAAGATTAGAAAATTATTTCATTTTGTTAATTTGCAGTACAGTACTCTTCCTCTTTTGTGTTTTTTATATTTATTAACTGTTCCTGTATGAACAGTTTTTCAATGTACATGCTGCTTTTATTGAAGTCTCTCCCTCTCCAGCCCACCCTTCACCCCCAAAAGCAGAAAAAAGTCTCACCTGCTGGGGGGAAAAATCAAATCTAAATTAAGTAGACTGAGAAGGGGGAAAGGAAGTTGGGGAGAAGGGGCGGGAAGCCAGAACATATTTAATTAATGACATACCTCTTTAATGAGACTCATAAAGCGGGTCCCAAACCGCCATGGCTTGTGCCGATTACACTGTAATGAGCTGACAGTCATCTGTGGGAACTGCTGCACAGCCACTGATACCACGTGAACTGCATCATACATTAAAGCTGCATCCGTCTGAAATTAGAATGAAATCAGTGCAGTGGACACGAAAGTGAAAGTGCATGATGGAGGGGAAAAAAGAGAGAGAAAAAAATCTATCCCGCTGTTTATTTTAATATAAGGAGAAAACAATATGACTGCCTGTGCAGCACTGTCAGATAAAACATGCTTACCAGGTTCCTACATCAGAAATGTCAAGCTCCTCAGTTTTAGCTTTCCTTTTTGAATCCTGATATAAAAGCCCAATTACATCCTATCCAGGATCACTGCAGAGCTCTGACAACTAAGATGACTTGTTTTTAATATTTAAAAAAGCAGTACCTTGAGAGGCTATATAAATCACACTGTGCATGTATAAGTCAATGAGCAATTTATTCTCCTCAGTGATGAGAAAAATGAAAGATTATCAAAGACCTGAGCTAAGAAGGAATGTACACAGGCAGAGAAAACATTAATATTTTTCCATTTTAGAACTACAGAGAAGATACAATACCAAAGGTGCTGAGCATATTGACGAATTACTTTTTTGGGAATCTGTTTAATCCCTGGGGTTGACTTGACCAATTTTCACCATAAGTGAGAGGCAATTCAGATTTACATTAACACTCATATTTATTCTAATGTTATTGTGTGTCTCTCCAAATAAATAGCCTATGTAGGCACAGTAAATGCTAATCAGCATGGTGCTAACAATAATATTGAGCTAGTCTCTCAACTGATACCATACACTGTGCAAAGACACCAATATGTCTATCCCATTTTGTTTGATAAATAGTGGCAAGCTTGCCACCAAAACTTGAGAAGAGGACCTCAGACTCAGCCAGTGGAAATGAACTCTGCCATCTGCTCACCATACCTTAGAGAAAAAGGACCTATTTCTCCTTCTCATTCACATAATTAGTGAGCTGCAAAATGAGTTCTTTAATGGATAGGAAATCTGGAGATTATTGCACTTGTCACAATACAATACAACGTAATACAAAATGAGTTAGTATAGCACCTTTTATGCAAATGCATACCAGGGCACTTAACAATATGCAAAAGTGCTATGCCATTATAGACCATAAGCCACATTAGATTTAAATAGGTCTCCTGAGGTGAAATTTTAAAATTCAAATGGGAATAAATCCCCATTTTAAAATAGTCTGTACAATGGCTTCAGATGAGTTAAGCAGCAGCTCGGCTTGTGCTGAGACTACAACTCAGACAAAAAGCACCTCTCACACTATGGCTCTTCTTCCTACAGTGTAGTGAAAAAGGCTGGGACCTTGACATCCAGAAGCAATTTCTGAATAGGCCTGTGGGTATATAGGGGCATGACCTTTCCTTCACACTCAACCTCAATTCCAGGGTACCAGCTAAAATTTGCTAAGTACTTTCGGGTGTTAACCACCTTTATGCACATTATGGTGCATAGGGGGACACAGCATCTGTGAGACATAAATGGCTTTATATACTAAACCTGTACATGTCATTTTTTTTCCAACTAAAGAGATGTCAATGTACTGTATATAATGAACTGCATTACTTTTGTCTATTCCTCAATATGTTTCAGTCCTTATTTTAAGATGCAAAAATATACTCTAACATTTTAGAGCACATCTACTGTATGTGTATTATATGTGACATTAATTCAACACAGAGGGTTTTTTGACTAATTCTATTTCTTCATTACAAAGTTCTAAAGAAGTATTGCTTCTCAGACAGAAAATCCTATTTCAGTTTTGATTGTACAAATCCTAGCTTTCCTTAAACCCTAATTTACAAATTCTAAATAAGTCCAATGATATTTAAGCATGATGTGGAAGAAGCAGATGGGAAGCAGGTAAACCACCAGGTTTTCAGTTAATGTATCAATTTTAATTAATTTAATTGATATAATTATTTTTCTTCAATTAATTTTTCTCTAATAAAAAACCTAGAGATATATAAATTCTATAATTTAAAAGATATTCTGTGGAATATTTGGAATGAAGGAAGCTCTCTAAATTGAGTAGTAGTAAAAAAAAATCAATACCAATGGGACAGACAACCTTAATAATGTTGGCCCTTTTGGGACTGAACTGGCATTTATTTTTGATTATTGATTAAATAAAGACAAAGATTAGAGAGAAGAGGTTTATCTTCCATAGAACAACTAAATCTTATATTTCTAAATCTGAAATACACAGGCACCCAATTCTCAAGTCTTTCTTTATGCAGGCAACATTTTCAGTGAAAGCAGCAGACTTTTCACTGCATAACAGGAATAATAGATATGCAGCCATAGAAATTAGAGTTATCAGAGAGTCCTTAGCTTATGTAATCCATCTCTGCACAGATGGAAAGATAGTGACAATTATTGTCTTCATACTATTGTGTTTTTGACTGAGGGTCAAACTTTAGGGTCCTGGTATTTTTCAGTTGGGAATAGAAATGAGTGATAGTCAGGTATTCCTATGACACAGTTTTATTTACAAAGAAATATAAAGTCCTGTGTCTCTGAACGAAGAAGGAATAAGATAGCAGGAAACAGCTTCTTTGGCTCCAGCACCTTTCACAGTACCTCTCAGCCTTCACTATTGACTCAGTTAACTCCTCCCAGGTTTCTTTCAAAGAATCAGACAAGCTTCCAGCTCTCTGTTCTTTCCCAGTTACTGTGTACAGACATACCTGATCACAACACTGAGTGGACCCTCCCTGTCCACATGGTTCTAGTTTCTCTTTTAGGCCTCCTTAGGTGTAGACCATTTAAGTGTTTCCTACAACTATCTTAAGTTATTGATTTGATCTATTAAAAAAAAAAAAGCAAACATCTTTCTGGGACGCATTAACAGGAGTGTTATATGTAAGACACAGGAAGTAATTCTTCCACTCTACTCTGTGCTGATTAGGCCTCAACTAGAGTATTATGTCCAGTTCTGGGCACCTCATTCAGAAAAGATGTGGACAAATTGGAGAAAGTCCAGAGAAGAGCAACAAGAATGATTAAAGATCTGGACTTAGGAGGGAAGATTGAAAGAACTGGGTTTGTTTAGTCTGGAAAAGAGGAGGATGAGAGGGAACATGATACCAGTTTTCAAGTACCTAAAAAGTTGTTACAAGGAGGAGGGAGAAAAACTATTCTCCTTAACCATTGATGCTAGGACAAGAAGCAATGGGCTTAAATTACAGCAAGGGAGGTTTAGGTTGTATATTAGGAAAAAAATCCTAACAGTCAGGGTGATTCACCACTGGAGTAAGTTGTCTAGGGAGGTTGTGGAATCTCTATCATTGGAAATTTTTAAGAGCAGGTTAGACAAACACCTGTCAGGGATGGTACTTGGCTCTGCCATGAGTGCAGGGGACTGGACTTGATCATCTCTTGTTGTCCCTTCCAATTCTGTGATTCTATGAATCCAGTCAAGCCAAACTGCAGCGTTCTTATCAGTGATGTTCAAGGCACAAAGATGTCAAGAAAGTTGAGTCATTTTGCAGTCCTTAACAACATGTGTCATGGTTTGTTGTTGCCCACATCAACATAGTGGATTGTGTCTAAGGTGCCAGCAAAATTTCACTGCAGCACTAATTCCATGTCTGGTACTATCTTAAATTAAAAGTGTGTTCACTGAAACGAAGTTTTAATTCAACTAAAACAACTTTTTACCCAGTTCATAACAATACATTAATGTTTGTGAAATGCTATATTAATGTGTGTGCCTTTGTGATATATGGGGAAGGGCTGAAGAATTTTTGCTGGTTTTCACTATTTTTTGTCTGTTTGTATTTTTCATTAGAAATTTAGGGTAAGTCCAGCCTGAAAGACTCTGAAGACTAAAGAACCAGTAACCTCACACAACAGCCAAAAGTGAAAGTGGAGCTATTGAGGGGGTTAGTGATTTTTAGTCAAACTGCTTAAAGTTCTTTAAGATTTTGTTTTTCGTAACCTCTGCCTAATGTCAATGCTTAATTCATATTGTAGAGAAAAGAAGTCTGTGAAATATTGTTAAATCTAATGTGTGAGACCTTTCATATTATATTCCCTAAAATCCCCCAACAAGTCCTCCAGCAAAACAAGAGAAGAATTTATGGCATTTCTGATATAGTTATGGGGTGGAGGAAAAACAAGCTGAAAAAATAAAATGACTTTAAGGCTTTAAACAGGCAAAAGATTGCACAACTGTTTTGTTTGTTTGTTTGTTTGTTTTTGTTTGTGTGTTTGTTTGTTTGTTTTCACTGGTTGGCAAAGGAACTCAAGACCACCTATTGCTCAGTCCTGATCTTAATCCTTTGGCATGCCATACCTCTAATCTCACTGTTGTTGCTTTTTTATTTTGGGGACTTCGTTTTTTAAAAGTGTCCTTTCAAGTTTTTACAGGGAAATGATTTTTCATGCAGTGGAGCATAAAGAATAAGCAATTTCCAACCCCTGTAAAAATCCTATTTGTAAATGTGAAAATCTATGCCTGGTTTTACTTTTGAAATTCCCCTTTCTCTGGTTAAATCCTTTGCAAGTATTAAGTTATTATCTGCATCTTCATAACAAAAAATGAGTCTATATGTTAGCAAATGTACACCTACATTTGTTTCCAAGGTAACCATAACAAAAATAGCCAGAGAAATGTAGCACAGAAAGTGGAAGAAAACTGTCTACCAAATAATTTAACTATAGTTCTCTAAAATGTTCCAACAGGTAAAAAATAGTTCACATAGCATGCTCAAAGTGCTAAATAACTTCACTTTTCTTGGAATGGATATTAAACTCAAGAGGCAACTTGATTAGAGGAAGGCACAATTTTTCTCTTAGTACTACAAGCAGACTTCCCTTAAGGATCCTATTAAGGCTTCAGGAAAATCAAGTTCACTTTGACTACGGTCAATGGCTCAACACAGGTATTATCAGAATCATGTGCATATGGAAATTATGTTATTTGCAAAGTCATTCCCATACCAGTAACATGATATCCATCCTTACAAAAATTTAGGCCAAGATTATGACTTTACATCTTGTTTTTGGTAAGAGGCAATGCAGTTACAACATCATACATTACAACTTGTTCCAAGGAGGAAGAAGCAATCTGCTACTGATCTAAACAAGTAGCGGATTACTTTCCACACTGGATAATACTTTGGGGGTAGAGTCAAGATTTCTTCCATTCTCTATCCACCTCCCATTCCTCACTCACCTTTGTTGAGGGAGAACTAATAATTTTGCAGCACCTGCTCCCCAGGACCTCCTTGTACAGACCAAAGGTGTAGGGAGGCAACACAATGTGGTGGGGTGAAGAGTCACACCCTACAGCTCTCCATAGCCACATAGAGCATGTCATAATCTTGCCCTTTGTGAAGAAATTATTTTCAGTGTATTGCACTGCTCAGGGCACCGTAGTGATATTTACATTTATAGACTGCAATTCCCTATTGAATTCCCACCACACTGCTCAGTCTGACAGTGAAAGAACTTCCCCATGTTAATCATCTATTCCTTCTCCTAACCCTTGCCTCACACTGCAATAATTTAATATAAATTACAAAAGTATTAATTAAAAGATTTAGAATAAATGGCAAACCACATAACTAAACCAAATCACATCCTTTTCCTTCTTCTTTCTCTGTATTATGTGTAATTTCCTATTCTTCAGGGTTACTTCCGTTTATTGAATTCTCATAAATCCAATGCAACAAATGTGATAACCCCCAACTCCAGAAATGAGCCCAATGTGTGAGCAAGAGGAGAAGAATCAGCCTCTATAAAATAAAAGTATCTTCTTTTTCCTTTTAGGACTGGTTTTGTCATAGAAACTGTGTGCTTCCCCTCTCCTAAATAAATCAGAACAAAGTATCTGAACACAAAGACACAAGGAAAATCTGACAACACTGAGCAGTCATGAGAATGGAGCGCCTACAATCGAAGGGCCCTCATTATTAAAGCTGCCTGCTACTTTTCTTGAAAACTGTCCTGTTTGATCAGAAAACTACATAAAGCTGTCATTAAAAATTATAGGAGCTGAACTGCATGGAACTATCATAAAGAATAGAAGTGTATATAAAACAAACCTAAATTTTATTTATAAATGTCTGTACTTGCATAGATATAGCAGCAAATACTGCCTGCTCAGACAATTACATTTCAAGGGCCATTATGACTGCTCTGTGAGGCAAAACAGCCATTATTCCAGCTTATCCTGTTACCATAATGGGATTCCGTGGACAGCAAGGAGAAAATAGTTACTTAGTTCTGCAGTAACTGTTCTTCAAGATGTGTTTTGCACATATACACTCTACTGTAGTTGTATATGCACCCAATGCACTTGAGTCAGAGACTTTTTGCCAGAAATATTAGCAGGTGCTGCATGAGCTTCTATTATCTCTGTGCACAGAGCCAAGGGCATGTGAAGATAATGATAATGCTAGTCATCCTACTTTTGAGCATTATATTGAGAATCATCATTTGTATTTGTGTGCCTACATAGACCAATTTAGGAATAACAACATTTACCTCATGGGCCACAGAGCCATTTACCTAGTTATGTTGATTAAGCTGCATGTTATTTCAGTGCCTGGAACTGCACTTCCAGATGCTCAGTGCAATTCTTCCAAAAGTCATGCACACATATCCTTATGCTATGGTTTCATGCAATACAATCAGACATCAATTGCTCAAAGATCAAATCAGAAATATTCAGGGTGTCTTTGAAACATTCTGCATGCCCCGCCCCCCCCCCATGCTTATGATTCCTGGAGTTTAATTCAGAATATAAGATTCATTTGATAAGTGGGTTTTAGGCATATATGGCCAGTCCATCTCAGCTGTGCACAAATCAAATGAGCTTCAATGGCTGCTGAACCAGTTTTTACCAGGACTTCCAGGCTGGAAACTCAGTTTTGATGCCTAGCAATCATAATAGGTGCTGCAAATGGAAATTGATTGTCAAGCTTGATACTTTGCCATTGAGAACAAGTCCATGTTTTGCACTCATAATGTCATAAAGCCAACAGCATTATAGACTTTGATTTTTGTCTGTAGAGAGATTACATGTTGCTTCCAAATTCATGCTGGAGGTGACCATATGTGGCACTGGCTTTCTCAATTTTTGCAGCTCTGTAATGGCCGATTGCCACTCCATTGTTCAATGTGCCCCTAAGATAAGTAAACTGTTTGATGGTGTGAAGTCTGGTGTTTCAAAGTTTACTGACAGTTATTGATGATGATACTGAGGAGCTAGCTGGTACATAACCTCAGCTTCATTAAGCTTATGGTGAGGCCAAAGTTATTAGCCACAGCACCAAAGCAGTTTGTAAGATCGTATAATGCTGCTTCAAAGTGCACCATCAAGGAACAATCAGCAGCGTAGAACTGTTCTGGGATCAATGCTTCTGTCAGCTTGATATTCACCCACAGTTGGGAAGAATTGAAGAGTTAACTAGTGTGGAAGACTGCATTCCCTGGCTCAGTTCGTTGGTGCCCCTTCTAGAAGAAAAATACATCTAAGCCCTCTCTTTGGTTAGTTGACCTTCTTTGGCAAGTTTCATCTCCCTCAGTGCCACAGTGACTAGAGAGAAATAAGCTCCCTTAGTTGACACCCTGAGAGCCAAGGGCTATGAGGTGCAGCATAAATTTTTGGTGCATCCCTTGGTAACTAGGTTTTTAAAAGATAGAAAATCCTTCTACTGCAGGTATAATTCAGAGATGGCTATTAAGTGAAATACCACTGCAGTGATGGAGTAGTCAGATTTCAGATGTAGCAGGTAATTCAATACAAATCAGACCTGTGTGGCTCAGTCATAACTGATGAGATTCCGTCAAAAGCAAAAATCTCTTCTATGTCTCTGCATAAGTGACTCTAGTGGACCAAATGTCCTCACCTGAACCTCTCGAGGGCTGACTTAGGGTTAGAGTTAAAGTTAGAGTTAGGGTTATGCAGCCTAGGCTGTAACCTGCCCTGGAGAGGATCCTACATTTGTTGTTCAGATTGCTTGCAAAGAGGTCTATTACCAGGCATCACTGGTCCCAGAAAATAAGAATCCTTTCTTCATAAACCACTCATGGTGGTCCATGAATGGTATGCTGAGAGAATCTGCTGTGGTATGTCTCACACCTGGAAGTGAAGTGTGTTCCATGAGTATTGTTCTTTATGCAGACTTTCTCCAAGAATGCAAGATCAGAGAAGCAGAAAAATGTTTCTAAGACCTCTTCTCTCCTCCTTTGTCTCAGATCCTTGGAAAGACTTTAAAGTAGTGGTTCCCAGCCTTTTTGGCTTGAGGGTCACAAATAGCATTTTTACAATGCTGAAGTGCCACCAGTCCATCAACATATAAAAATATATTGATGTATACACCATTTAGGACTACAAATCACTACATATATAAAGTAAACATTTTGAAACTATTGTACTCATTTTTATATTCACTATTTTATACCCACAAATTACTCTCAGTATGTCATACACTCACAAACAAAGAACAAGTGTAGATGATCAGAGGCTATTGGGGGTCCTAGGCGAGGGCCGATTGTTGGACCCCCATAGGCCCACAGGCGCTCCTTGCTGCCAGCTCCGGCCCCTGTTCTGGCCCAAATTCCCCAAGTGGCTGGCCTAAGTTCCCTACCACTGGCTTCCTCCTCCTGCTGCCAACTGAGGCAGACGCGGCTTTTGGGGTAGGCGAAGCAGGCAATGAGGCCCCTTACTGCTCAGGGCCCTAGGAGTGCGCCTGTTTCTCCTACCCCAAAAGACGCCTCTGCTGTCACCTGGCAGTTAAATCATGATGTTGCTCTGCTCACTGCAGGCCAGACCGAAAGGCAGTGATTTTGAGAGTCCCACTCTTCAAGCATGGTGGTCCTGGCTGTTTTTCCAGCAGCCATATGGAAGGAGTTCAGTGAGGAGCCTGCATCCCATTCCCCTGACCACAGCAGGGAAACCACATGTGTCTTGTGTCCCTGGGTCACTAAACAGTGACTCCCTTCTGCAGCAAGGGGTGATCAGTGCTCTCCTCATTCTGGCTCCAGCAGGGATCCAGAACCTAGGGGCCCAGCACCTAGGGACCCAGGCAGTGTACTTTGCTCTCTGCTGGAGTGGGGGTGTGGAGCGCTGTTCCTTCCCTCCCTCTGGCTCCAGCAAGGACCTTGGCACCTAGCAACCCAGGTGCAGTACTTTGCTGTGCTCTCTGATACAGTTAGGGAAAGGGGACTGCTGATCTCCTATGCCCTTGGGTGTTGCAAGGGTCTTGCACTGGTCTTATAGGCCCACAGTAAGGTGCTTCATCTGAGTCCTTAGGTAGCGGCTCTCTTCTGAGTAGAGAGGAACAGAGAAAAATCCCCTGGGCCACAGGTTGGGAACCACTGCACAATATGTTATTGTAAAAATTGTAAGCTACAATATTTCCTCAGTTCAGAAATCTTTGCTTTAAAAAGGCACTATGAGAGATATAAAGCTCCTTATATTTATTTTTTTTATTTGTGGCTATTATACTATACAGTTAATGCGACTGCTTCTGCTCTCAATTACCCCCAAATTACACTGAAAAACTCCAGAGAAGTCACTGGAACTATGCAAATTGACACCAGTGTAAATGAGAGCAGAACCGAGACTTTGTTTTTCCCTCTATCAACATACGCAAGGCTAATATGAAATGAATACTGATTTATAGTTAAATAAAATACAAGCTCTCATAAAGAACCTTTATGACACAATCATTCATACTATGTCTTTTGTTACAAAGTTTGTACCTCCTGTATAGAAACACTATACAAATTCAGTTACTCTCAGTGCAAGTCACCAGATGACATTACTCTAGCATACCCATTGGCTTAAGCCAGTGGCAACTTCTCTTTATTTTACAAAATGCAATTAGTTCAGGATTTCTGATTAATCAGATATTAAAATATCAGATTTTAAAGTTAATCAGAGACCAAAATATGAGACTGCATAATAAAGGGCTAATAAATCTGTTGAAAATAAATATTTATTCATATTGGAAAAAGTATCCTATCATATGAAACTTTCAGATCTATATGGGATTATTGAAAAGAGGAGAGTACATTTTTTTTGTCAATATCCCATGGGAATGCTTAAAGATCAACTGCTAAGTGAGAAGAAGAAATGGTTGTTTTTGCTCTTTACTGTTTCTTTATGCTATATAAAGACAGTCTCAAGCTTCCTTTCAGCCTTATTTTATTGTAACATTTAACAGAAAAGCTTCAGAAATAAAACAGATAAAATGCGGCAAGAGGTTTTTCTTTCAGACAGTTAGGCAGACCAAAAACCACATTTAAGCAAGTAGGAAAAGAAATGAGAGAAGATAGAATAATAAACCTTTCACAATTCTTAGGTCATAATTCCTGAAGAGCCAAATATTATCATTTGCTGTGACCCCCAGGATAGCAGAAGCCATAGAGCTTCTCTTAGAAATTCCAGCTTTGTGGCCAATAACTTGAAATGTCAGGATTCTTGCTTCCCCCTCTTTGCTAACAGATTTTTACAAGACCCGTGGAATGATGTCACAGAAAGCCCTAAACTGAGCTTCAGTTCTCTCTCTCCTGCCACCCTGCAAAATGAGAAGGGAAGGGACACTAATTCTTAGCATGCCTTGCAAACAAGAGGAGTGAATCTCTCTCTTTTCCTGTAAAGCTTTTCTACATTCTCTTTAAGCCAGTGATTTTCAATTGGGTGTGCTGCGGCATACTGGTGTGTCGTGAGAACTAGCCAAATGTGCTGTGAAATTTTGTACAAAGGTAATGAAAATCAATGTAAAATAAACATTGTAAACAATATTCTATACAACAAAAATTACAACTTATAAAACTCATGAAAATTAATCATCAAATTAAAAGTGAGCTATTGGTCTTTTGATTCTAAAATGTAAAAAATTCTAAATGCAGGTGACCAAAAGGATATGACATGTATTTCTTTCTGGTGGATTTGAAACATTCATTCATTTGCTCCTTCTTTAGCTTGTTGTATGTACTGTGTTGCAAACCTCTCTAGTAAGACCGTAACCTTAGTAAATGTAAGTATGAGCAATCATTTTATGAACAACCAATTCAGCTGAAAAAAGTGGGTGTGTTCTCGATTTTTTTGTCTCACTGAAGTGTGCTGTGTTGCTGAAAAAGTTGGGAACCACTGGTCTAAACACTTCTACACCAATATACATGTTTGAATATCTGACTTTTATTGCCTTTAAGATATAGAGCAGGCTCAATTTTTCTGAGCATAGAATTAAACTCCAAAGTTTTTCAAACATGCAAAATTCTTCTTGAACCCATTTACATAAAGTCTATATATTCTATCTCAGGGTTTAGTAAATGAAATATTAATAAATCACACTTTACTTATATGATATAAGAGGATTCTGGAAGTGTAGGATCAAGTTTTCCTGCTTTACTTAATTTCATATTAAAAAAGTAATTTGTTCTATTTTTATACCAATGGTAGGAGTTAAACACTATCTCAGCAGCTCTCTTAATCCCACTTAATACCAATTTGCTCATTTGGCACTGTGTGAAACACGGCCATCATCACACAATCTGATGTTCTATTTCATACATGTGAGTAAAGGGACTGGGGGAGTAAAGTAAGATTAGGAATATGTAATCTGCTTCCTGTTTTTTATTTACTTAAAAGAGTTGACTTGATCCATTCTATCGCTATTGTAATGGCTTAAATCTTGGATGATTATATTTCTATATATTTCTGCTCTTCCTGCTATGGGATGAATATTTTGACACTTATCCATACCATCCTTCAACCTGTTAAAAATTTACCTATTTCTAGAAATTATACAGTGCACAGAAGAGCCATTCTTATCAAAGGTGACAAAATAAAACAACATAGAGTAAGTTATTTACCTGAATTTGTAGAATATGACAAAATAAAGCCCCTCAGGGATAAAATCCTCTAGCTACATTCTTTTTAGGAGATCATATCATTCGCTTTAATAGGATTTCTGAATGGACATTTTATAAACCTAATTCATGATAGTCTTTTCTCCCTAAAGATGTTTAAACTGTATTACATTTAAAAATCTTTAGCAATTATTAGCTGAACCACAAGACAAGATTACCTGCAGAGGAGATTTCAGTTAGATGAGGCCTGACAGATTTAGCAATATGCATGCATTCTACAGAACCAATATATTTCTTCCACCCCCAGAAAGCTTTCCTATTTAAGGCAATTATAACCAGTGAATAAAATTAAGAAGAAATGGCTTGATAAACCAGTTCCCCCTTCCTTGAGTAATAAAGTCTATTGCCCCTGAAATCATTTCACTTAATTCTCACTTGCTCACATCCCACACCCCATTTTCCTGGGTGAGATTTAATAAATCTCTCAGTCTGAGATTAAATTTTACTGTTTTATGAACTGTTAAATTGCATTGTATGCTTATTAAAGCTGGTGTTCTTTCCTTCTTGACATTTCCCAACTCCACCCTGGGGTACAATTAAACAGTAGAGATTTTGTTTTCACCACTGGAGTGCATTCCAACTGGGAACAAAATTTGTAAATCAGCAAGCCATCAAACTATAAACAATGTGCACTTAATTTTCCAAATATGACTGAACTGGCACACATAAACTATTTTAAAAATAGGACAATATCTCATATGAATAATCATCACCACATCAAGGGGTATCGGTTTAGATTTTTTTTAAGTATAGTTACACAGTGAATTTTAAGCAATGTGTTTATTTAATGAAATTATGTGCATGCAATTTAAATCAAGGAATTATTTAACCTACAAAACAGATGAATATTTTAGCATCAAAGAAAAACAAATATTTGTCATTACAGCAGAAATTGTAACAACAAAATATAGGATTTTTTTATTTGTTTTGCTTTGTTTTTAATTTAAGTTAAATCAATCTGTTAGACTAATTTTTTTGGCAGTTTAATGTCCCTTTGTATTATACTTAAAGGAGAAAAAAGGTTTCCTTTTCTTTCCTGAATGCACAGAGTAGCTCACTTCACACTCTCTAAGGGGAGGGCTCTGGAAGAGAAGCAAAAAGGAGTCGCATCATTTTGCAAGGCCACGGGTTGTTGAGGCGGGGGGATTATGTTCCATAGTTAGGGACAAAAACCCTACAATTAAACTAAATCACTCCTTATAATGGTCATTAGAGGGAGACCACATTTCTGGCCATTAATCTGACTCAATAATAATAATAAAAACATACATGCAACTTTTATTTACACACGACCATGTTTTACTATTAATTGGCTATGTCTACACTTGTAATTTTAAGTCGACTTTAACTAAGTCGACTTAAGTCGACTTTAAGTCGACTTAATTAAGTCGACTTAGTGAGTCTACACGTAAAATTAAAGTCGACTTTGGGGGGAACTTACAAAGTCGACCTAGAGCATCCACTGGATGCCTAGGTCGACTTCAAGGGGCTAGCGGGACCTAGGGTAAGTCCACGGGGGCAGGGGGGCACCCCTTGCCCAGTGCCAGGGGGCTCAGCCTTTGCCCCATTGTACATAGGTACAATGGAGCAAAGGGGGTCAGGGACCCTGGCAGGGCATAGGGGCAGGGTGGGTAGGGCTCTGCCCTGCCCTGTGGGGGGGGAATGCCAGGCTCCCCCTGTGCCCTGCCCCCCTGGCAGGGAGGGCAGTGGTGTAGTCCTGGGGTAGCCCTAAGTTGACTTAGGGCTACCCCCGTCTACACTGGCTTAAGTCAACTCTAGGGAGTCGACTTAAGCCCTAAGTCAATTTATTTTGAGGTTTAATAAAGTCGACTTAATTTTAATTAAGTTGACTTTATTTTCCTTAAGTCGACTTAAGCAAGCTGCTTAAGTTGTAGACGCAGGGTAAATTAAGTCGACTTAAGCAAGCTTAAATAGACTTAATTTACAAGTGTAGACGCACCTAAGTATTATTAACGTTATACTTTACTTTATAACATTATATTATACATTATAGTTCCTAGTAGTCGCAGTCATGGACCAGAACCCCATTGTATAAGGTGCTTTATATTTGTGACACAAAATAAATGAGTATATTCACAATATAATAATTATATCATTCTGATTGTTATAATTTGAACTAACCTTTTCTGAAAATAATTTCTGCTCTTCAGCCACCTTGCAATTCAATGTATAGGGCTGGGAACCTCCAAATGTCTGCAAATGCATTAGACAGGTAGCCACCTACCACAATGTGAGTTAACATGGACGAGGTAAGAAATGTCAACGTGCCTGAGCTTTTGCTATCACTTAACATTGGTTATATGGGGAGAAGTTTCAGTACATGTTTAACTGCGCTAAGAACAGAAAGAGCTGCAGGCTCACCTATGGTGCAAGACTTAGATTTCATTTTGCCAAACTAAATGCGAAGGATTAGTTTTGAGTTTCATTGGGTGGTCAAGGACACATTGTCATTCAATATTCCCATTGAAACAAAGGCCTGAATCTGAATAGGATACACACAGACTTCAGCAAGAATCCCAAGGAAGAAAACTCTGAGTAAGTTTTGGATGTTATGTCTATATATACTCCTGTTTAATGTCTACCCTGTTGCAATGTCACTTTGTCTAGTTTGGAATCAGATTTTTATTTATTTAATTATTTATTTTTGCTCGTGTGCATTTGCTATTTGGGTGTGAGATTCTCTCTGATTGATTTACTTGAGTCTGTTTGAATTCATGATCGAATTTTCATTTTGAACTAACAGGAGTTCACTTATTTTGAAACCAGTCATTTATTAAATCCTAGTCAGGGTATCTGCCTTTACACTCTGAAAGTGTTGATTGAGCTTTACATCTCTCCAGATGCCTGCAAAAAGGCTGGTAGATCAATCAGCCCTTCTTCAAACTATAGTCACAGTTGAGTTATAGGTTTCGTAGCACCATTTTTCTTTTGATAACTTGATTCTTCAATGTTAAACTCCAGGCTTCTCAGTTATGAAATAGGCATTTAACTCAGATTATGAAACTAAAATGTTGGTGATGAGTTTTAGTTTTGCAATTCATATTTTGATAACAGAATATGGTCAACAAATTTATAATCCCAGCAAGAACATTTGCAAAGCTTTATCCCTGTTAGGGAGACATATTTTACCGAAATATATTTTATATAGATTTTCATAGCCTGATGTATTTCCTAAGTGAAAAGGAGTGATTTTTATTGTGCACTTTTAGGATTTGGTGTCCAAACTCTCTGTTATTCATTGACATCAACAGTTACCTCAGCAGAAAATTTCTTCTTTTATTTATTGTTTTCCCATAAGTGTGTGTTAACTGGTGATAGAAGATTGCATACTAGTATAATTATCAGCTATTATCTGGTGCTCTTTTGCCACTACAATCCTTTATTAAATTGTTGGCTGTAATGAACACAAAATAAAGGAGAGAACAAAACCAAAAATCTTATTTTTAAAGATACATTTCTTTTTACAAACTTAACCCAATTCTTTCTCCTCCTGCTTACTATTTCTGGCAAACAAAGGAAATAGATTTCATTGTACTACGCGTTGTTACACAGGGCTCAGTCTAAGTTATAAATACCTTTGCATGTGAGTATCTTTTTCATTGTAAAGGACTTAATTGACTTCACAAGGACTCATTGTACAGGTAATGTTACCTGCGTGCATAAGCATTTGCAGAGTTGAGCCCACAGCACGTTCTCAGATATTTTATGTATGAGACAGAGCCATGAAATGTTGCATATTTTTATGTTTCCTTGGAAACATGTACTTTTCAGGTGGAAAAGTACCTTTAAGTGCTGGTCTCAGCCTCAGTACTCACCTTTCCAAAAAGTGACATCCATAATCATATTTCCTTAATGGTTAAAATTTTTGTAATCTTTTATACCCATTATGTTCTTGTGGGAGAAACTGAGTCACCACAGGTGATCGGTTCATATTTGACTTTGGTAATTTGTTTAATTTGCTTCTTCTCATCTTCTTTTTCTTTCCCCTTTCCCCCACCCCTTTCAGAATCAATACTGTAGTAACTAGTAATCTGTCAGCTTCAAATCCAGCAGCCAGCTCTATAATAGATGGCTATCCATTATAGTAGCATGCATTCATATTTCAGAGCACAATAAGAGCCATTCTGTGTGCGTATCAACTGCATCCATGAGCAGCTATGGAACTAGTGTGTTTGACCCATAAAACAAGTATTTGTGTATTCCAAGCATCAGAGAATGCCCACACTATCAACTATGTGATTGTTCCTTAATGGAGGCGTTCAGAGTTACAGACACCTAAAGACATTAGCAAATACATTTCTAAGTACAAGTGAAAACATGAAATGATGGCTAGCGAGAACTGCATGCAGGATGTATTTTCTACCCTTTTTACTTGATTGTATCATACAAATGTACCATAAGATACTGAAGAATTTTCAGAGGTTTCAAACCTTTAAACATTTAGCAGTTATGGGCAATATAAATATTTATTTGATTACCAGATTTTGAAATGCATAGGCTCAATGACTGTGAGCCCTCACAAAGATTTGCCCTGTGCTGCTTTTAGCAAGCTGCCTTTATGATCCTTGTTTTACAGAGAAACGAATTACACCACATTTAGTATGTTACACAAAAGATATGATTAACAATATACAGCCCAGGCAAATTCATATTTAGAGGGATTTGCAAACTCCCCAGAACTTTAAAACCAACCCAAGTCACTATAATAGTGTGTATTTCTGTCTGAATAATTTATTAACCCTTTGTGTGGCTCATTTTAGAATTCATGCATTAACCTATTTATTCAGCTCTACCTTAAATAAACAAAAAGAACCATTGATTCTTCAGGTACCAGCTTTCTTCAGATACTCTTGCTTTCAATGAGGAGTTAAACAGTTCAAAAATAAATGCTAGACTGAGTTTTAAAAATATGAGAAACCGATCATTTGGTCTTGAATCTTACCTGCTGTTAGTTTCTTTCACTTATTTTCTACTTATTCTTATATAATCCTTAGTTTAATTATGTTTTTCATTTTCTGCTACAGGGAAACCTCTCACTTCTAGCAAGTTTCTTACCTTGACTAAGATGAATATGAAATGTCATGAGCAACTTGGGCACATATAATACTAGAGGGTAAGATACCAACTGTATGAATTATTGTTTCCCATCCATTACTAACCAAAATAAACAAATATTTAGTGCTTTCTATTATATATACACAAAACAAGATTGATTTTTTTTAAATGTTTACCCTGTCTAGTAGTGGAAGATTCCATACTTCTCTGTAACATCAACACAGATGGTGATATACTGCTTCCCAGCTTCATTCTTGCAGTGAATGGATTTTTACTCTAGTCGGCATTGCATGGTTGGATGATAGGACTTAGAGGCAGGACCTCTGGGTTGTACCACTAGCTGACTCAGTATTGATTCTTGGCCAAGTGACTTAATCTTCTGTGTTTATCTATCTTTAAAGAATATTGCTGATATATATCACAAATGACCTTTACTTTTAATTACTATAATTGACATTGGTAAAACCCTTACAGATCATTTAAAAGAATAAGTAATATTACTGAGTACTATAGTTTGTTGTGACAATTTTTGCCATGTGAAATAGGCATCATAATTTGATTAGTCATATAAATGAAAATGGTATCTTATTCAGTACCATTGACTTTGATTTTCTGTCAATGTCTTCAATTCTTCACAACTATGTTTGTGAGCAAGGAAGAGCATGAAGGGAAACAATCTTAAGGTGTTAAAAGGTCAAAGTCAAAAACTAGAAAAGGAATAAGACAGAAAAGATTATATATCTTAACTGTATAATCTTCTGATCCTCGTCAGAAGGTGATTTAATAAGACGCTAGTTTATTTAGGATAACAGGTTAAGGAAATCCTAGGAAACTTTACAATGGTATTCTAAGCTTTTTGTTTGTTTGTTTGTTTGTTTGTTTGTTTGTTTGTTTTGGGGGGTGTTAAGTGGTACTTAGATTAGTTAAACAAGCTCATCAGCTCTTAGTGCTTCCTGAACTCCAAAAATATATGTCCATATGCTTTTCAAAGCTTGTCAGACATAAATATGAGGTGACCACCAATTACTGTCACTCAAAATTAGAAAATCTCAACTCTGGGAACTAAATAACCCTTACCTAAAATTGTCTCTTCGGTATCTATCAGAGCAAGATTCTTCTCCATTTATATAGTATTTGTTTGACTTCATTACATTTTGTGTTAGAATATGATCTTCAGAAATCAAGTTACCTAATACGATACTCACTACAACTTTGCAGACAACATAGAGAAGGATAGGACTTGTTCAGCACTTTGTAATCATGGTTAAGTTTAGCACAAGTTGACATGACACTAAACATGACTTAGCCTCAACTACTCTGACTCCAAAGTTGAAGTCAGCATCATGTTAGTTAAATATGATTTTTAAAGGTCACATTCTAACATGATAACATTTTGTCATAAAGATAGAAACTCTGATCAGGTACTATTAAAAAAAAATCAAAATTTGCCAGCAGCTACTTCCTACTTTATGTGAGGGAATTTATGGTGTCTCAGATAACCCAGTGTAGAGGCAACTGATGACTATTAATTGCAACCACCATTCTTCACTCTGAAGGGTATCAGGATGTTGTACCCTTGATTTGTTGAAGATCTAAAGTGCCTTGAAGCCCTTTAGTAGATGAAAAAAATTACTTTCTAAGATTTATTAAAGAAAATTAGGCTAGAAATAGAGTGTTTTTAAGCCCGTGAAGCTACATCTCTAGACTTTGACTTCAGTCAACTGTGAACACACAGGGAGAACACACAGTGGAGTTTGTTCTTTGTCCCAGAAAGAAATTCAAGAGGAAATGGATATGGTTTAATTACACCACAACTTTGTTAACTTATGTAGAATATCTGGCCATATATAATCACTCTTCCCTTAATAGTTTTCACCAGTTTGGAAGGGCTTCTTTCAGCTCTCCCCTCATATGAAGGTTAAGGGGCCTGGAAGAAGGAGAATCATCTTCCTCACTGTTCTAGACATTAGGCTCTCCAACCCCCTTTTCCAGCTTCCTTATAGAATACCTTTCCTTAAATCCTCTTCCAATTCCAGTTTATCAGGGAACTGGCCTTTTTATGGAATAAGTGCAAGGAGGAGACATCTTTTTCTCAATAAAAACAAAATATAGCAGTGCTAAATAAACTGCAACAAATTAGAAGTCATCTGTAACTATGCAAACTGGAAGAAATACAGATTTAATAGTTATAACAACTGAACTCAGAATAATTCTATTAGTGGGTTATAAACAATGTGTTTGGGTGAAACAAGAATTGACCATAATCTTAAAATTATCTTACTGTTTTTGGATACTTATATTAATCTTCAAAATGCCCCTATAGTATTAGTTTATCAACAGCTTTGTTACTTCTAGTAATACATAAGCTTCAGGTTTACTCTAAGCTAAATTATTGAAGTTTTTTTTTTTTCGTCTTTAAATATAGCTCACTTTTTAAGCTCAGTTTTCTATAGAAGGCTATTCATATCATAAAGCTAAATGGTATTAGATAATTATCACAATTACCAAAACAGAAATAAGATTTGAAGACTGAATAAATTTCCAATTCTTTCAGTCCTACACCAGAATTCAGAAGAGGTTAGTAGACAAAGTCTTTCATTGTAGCTAAACCTACCTGAAAGATCAATAAAAGGTCATACCACAACAGACCTAGTTTTTTTGATTATTAAGGCTCTTGTATACACAAGGTGGTGTTATCCCTCTGGGGGCACTAAGCAAGAATATTTTTCCTCCACCCTCCTCCAACACATAGTAAAAAGCAAACAGGGAACCCCTTGAGCTGTTCAGGGCCCTAAGGAATTACTTAGGGTATGTCTTCACTGACAGCAGCAAATTCACTGCCATCAGAACAATTCTTTGGGATTGATTGAGGAGAACTGGAGACCCACTCAATGAACCCAGAAATTGACTTAATAAATCCACCCCTGGAAAAAAAGTAATGCTGTGTCAACAGGAAGGCACTCCCCACCAGTGCAGCATAGTTAAGATGCCACACTCATTAGAATTTATGAAGTTGACATATTCATATTCATTGAAGCTATTCTATGTAGCTTGCATACCTTCCATTAGCTGCCACTGAATTTGGTGGTAAGTGGAGGCTAGGCCTCAGTCTGATTATGTCTAGTGGCCTAAATGCTGGCTCTGACCGTGATGTGAAATTTTGCTTCCTATTCTCTCAAGTACTCTGTGGTAAGATATGAATCTGTGATTCTCAGGCCTAAATTTCTGCTAAATCCCTTTCTGTAGAAGTTCCATATTTGAAACTTTAAATCAACTTTTGAGGGGAAAAGAAGGATCCAGTAATAAAACATATGGCTGGGGATTGGTTTTGTCTGTGGTTTTGCTTGTTTGTCTGCTTTTGTTATTTATGTTTTGGTTTGATATGTTTTTAGAGGGCTACTTTTCCCACATGGGATTTTCTCCCATGAAAGCTCATGAGATAAATAAATGTGTTAGTCCTTAAAAGTGCCACTAGACTCCTTTCTTCTTGAAGTGACTCAGAGTTCTGGAACATTGGGTGCATCTACACTTGTAAATTAAGTCGACTTAAGCCTGTTTAAATTAATTTAATTTACTCTGCGTCCACACTGGAGTTTCCTTAAGTCGACTTAAGCTGTTGCTTAAGTTGACTTAAGGAAAAGTGAAGTCGACTTTGTAAAACCTAGTTTTACATCGACTTTTCTGCTTAAGTTGACTTCTTAAGTCAACTTCAGCACTGTGGATGCCCTAAGACTTGGTTGACTTAGGGCAGGGGGGACAAGGAAGCATCACATGGCTCCCTGGCAGAAGGGATCCACTGTGGCTCCCTTGTCATGGGGAGCCCCTGCTCCCTTCTCCCCAGACCTGCGACTGCCCTGCCAGGGGAGCCGAGGTCCTGAGGAGAAGGGCTCTCCAGCCAGGGCTCCAGTGGGAGGGGATCCCCCACTGGAACTCTGGCTGGAGAGCTGGGGAGGCGGGCAGCTGGTCCCGGCAGAGCCAGCCACGCACCAGCTGGCTCTGCTGGGACCAAGAAGCCGCTCCTGGCTTGTCCCAGCAGAGCCAGGCGGTGCATGCCTGGCTCTGCTGGGCCGAGGAGGGGCAGGCGGCTCTCCCGGCTCCCTTCCTCCCGGGACCACTTGGTCCCAGCTAGCAGGGAGCACGGGCTCCCTTCAGCCAGGATGGCTCGGGTCGTGGCTAGGAGGCAGCCCCGTGCTCCCTCCTAGCTGGGACCGTGCATCAGAGGCTTCCCGGGAGCTAGAGCGCACTGTGCAGGATGGACCTTGCTGGTACTTCAGCTATTTAGGGAAGCCCCCGGGCCTCTCCAAACAGCTGGAGCATCGGCAATTGCCCACAGGGTGGCCTCCAGCTCGTGGGGGCTAGGAGGGAGCACGGGGTTCCCTACTAGCTGGAACCCGAGTGCGGGTCCTGGCAAAAAGGGAGCCGGTGGATCCCTTCTCTCCAGGACCCTCACGGATCCTGGCAAAAAGGGAGCCACCTCTTCCTTCTAGCCGGGACCATTCAAGTCCCAGCCAGAAGGGAGCCCTGTGGTCCCTCGTAGCCAGGAATGAGCGGTCGCGGCCAGGAGAGAGCACGGGAGACCCGCGCTCCAGCTGCTGAGCAGCCGGCAGCTGGAGCACAGATCTCCCGCTCTCCCTCCTTGTCGGGACTGCTCGGTCCTGGCTAGGAGGGAGCGTGAGGCTCCCTTCTCCCTGAGTCCCGCGCTCCCTCCTGGCCAGGACCGCAGGATCCCAGCTAGGAGGGAGCATGGGGCCCCCTTCTCCCTGGGACCTGAGCGGTCCTGGCTAGGATGGTTCCCTTCTGCCTGGGACCTGAGAAGTCCTGAGCAGAAGGGAGCCAAGTGGTCCGGGGCAGAAGGGAGCTCCACAGTCCCTTCTCCCGAAGAACATTCCGGGGCTTGCTGCCTAGGGAAAGCCAGCCCTGTGCGGGGCTGGCTCTCCTCAGGACAAGCCCTCCTAGACTGGGGAGCTGAGGCTCCACAGGAGCCTCGCCTCCCACCGGACCTAGCTAGTCAACTTAGAGAGTCTATAATAGACTCTCTAAGTTGACTTAGTATGGCCCACCTTAAGTCGACTTAGAAGTCCTGTGTGGACTCTCTAAGTCGACTTAATAAGGTCGACTTAAAGTCGACTTAGTAAAGTCGACCTAAATACTCCAGTGTAGACATAGCCATTAGTATTTGTCCCTAGTAGATTAGACAAAATCCATATGAAGTCTTAAAAGGGACATGATAATATAGAAAATATCATGTAGATATCATCACCGTGTACAGAATGCGATAGCAGCATTTGTGACCACCATGATAACCCTACACTGTCCAGTCAGCTTCTGATAATACTCATTTGTGGCTACCATCTGGATATTAATTTGCAATTTGTATGCAGATAAGCTTAGGTAAAATCATGTACTTCACATGAACCAAGCAGAACCTCTCTTTTAAGGCTAGAGAATGTTTCTCCTACATGCCAAAAAGGTTTTGATGGTCAACTTCCAGAGGATAAAGGAATCCATTAGATCTTAGTTTGTTGCCATAACTATCTCAATATTTTTCCTTGAGATAGTTATGGCAACAAACCCACTCAGTCCATTGTCTGTTAAGATATTATAATTATTAATTTTCACCTACCAATAAGGCAAGTATTTTTAAATGCTGCATCCCTCAATTCATTCTCACATAGCACTATGTTATTCAGATGAACTGTGATAGATGAAATAGAAAGGAAAATGTCAAGGATGTCAATGGCATAAGTCTCATTTCAAATCAGATTGACCACAGCATAAAGAAATGTTTAGCTCTTATACCACTGTGCAGGATGTTAAGCGAGGTTTCTCTGTCTCTATCACAGCATCTTTTCAGCTGCGGTAGCAAAAGAATTTCATGTGGTGAACAGCTTGATTTGAATAAGTTACCTCATCTGATGAGAAAGTTGAATGCTTCTCAACGTAAGGAAATTTCACATTACTCTACATATAGGATAAGATTTCTCTGATATGGACAGAGATTGTGAAATTATTTTGTGAAGCAGAGGAAAAAGTGATGCAAACAAATATAGGGTCTTCTGGGTTTGTGTTTCATCCTGTGGTATTTTCTGGAGGTCTGGAGAAGCCTGGCAATGTAGAGGCTATTTCTGCTGAATTAGAAGCAAGTTGCCCTGATTGATGCTTCTCTGGGAGCAAAGTGCTAGCTTCTGTTAAAAATGCAATGTAGAGCATTACTAAAAAAGCTGGACATTATTGCAAAAAAATCAACAATTTTTTGATTCTTCAGGTCATTTGAACCAGTCAGTTTGATTTTAAACCTGAATATAGCAAGGAAATTGCACTATTGATATGGTACTTGATCTTCTCCTGCTGATAACTGAAGATCAAATATCCATTTTGATTCTTTGGCTTTCTGTGACACTTCTAGCCAATAATGAGTCTGTGGACTCCAGTAGGGATCAACAGGGGGTCTCCCAAGTAACTCTGCTCCTTTAATACTGAGAGGACTAAAGGAAAAATATTTTTTCTGGTTAGAGGGTTTTAAAGACTTCAATCCTCTCCTCACACTTTAGAAGTAATATGGGGTTCTGGAGAAAAAGATATTAGTTATAGATTATAGAGTTTCAGAATACTGATAAGACCCAGCTCTGCATTATATTTCTCTCTCTTTTGATCCTGAAGGTGTTTTGGAGTGAGTTATCCAGTCTCCTACAGAGAACTGGAGCACAGATAAATGGTCTGAGACTGCTCCAAGACAAGGCTACTTGAAGGATGAGGAGGAAATAACCAGAGAACTGGTATAAATTATATCAGTACCTTTCTAACATAGTGAGTGCATCCCTTCCTTATCAGACTGGTAATCTCAGCTCCTGCTGTTTCCCAATTTCTGCTAAATTATCATGAAGCAACAATTATTTTCTTTTTGGATGTTGACCTCATCACATGTTTTTCACGTCAAGTTTACATTATGGTAGTGCAGTCGCCTGGGACAACAACTTCAAACTACTTGGCACCTGCCACTTAGGCAGAATGCAATGGTCCATTTGTTCAGTCAAAATTCTATCACATTATATCTTTGCTCTGTTTTTAATTCCAGGCTATTGACTAGTTCCAGGAGAGGGTCATACTGATGACTTTGACCTCTGAAGTCCCAATTTGTTTGGGGTCCAGTATGAGAGACTGCTTCTTTTCCTCTTCTTTTCCTGTGACAGCTGAGGTAATTGAGGTGGTTGAAGACACTAGCTCCCATATAATAAACCTAATGGCAAAGCATTCTTATTAAGGGTTCCTTTGTTCAGCATTTTGCTTCTCATTTAACTTCAGGCTTCTCCTGAAGAGAACTGCATGATAGAGTGGTTGAGGGCATCTAATGATGGACTACTTAAGGAGATGAGGGAAACTGAATCTGAAAGCATTGTTTTATATCATGTGGATATTAGAAGAGGTTTGTGTGTTTTCTTGTATGATTTATGGCCTGGTTTTGTGTCCTATGTTAATATTTTACTGAAGTATTTTTCAGTGCACCTTGTACTTAGGACAGTTGTGGTGAAGCAATAAATGTTATGATTGATACATATAATACACACCTTGTGTATGTAATGTGTGTATATTTTGTCAGACATGCACACGTGCACTCGCACACACTTTCACAAAAGCTCTCTAAAAGAACATTATTTTAGGTTGCAAACTTAAGTATCCAAAAAGTTTAAAAAAAGAAGAATTAAAGTTCTTAATTAAACTCTTTATGTGCTATGGTAGGCTGCCTCCCTGCCATATTTCAAGTCTCTACTCCAAGGCATGTTCCAAAGAAAATGTTGCCAGAACTTCTTTTATATGGGAAATACTACATATATATTTTTATCCTCACACTTTTGTAGGAATGACAAAGCTTTTTGGATAAAAATTAAAATAATAATAATAATTAATAAATTCTGAGTCAGCTACCTGGAATGGAAAATTTCAGTCTAAATGGTTGAAGTTCAGCAAACTAAGCAACTGAAAATGATGTCATATAGCAGAAAAGTCTTGGGCGATCTTAACATCACTAAACTTGCCCCCTCCCCTCCCATAATTGGTGTAAATTACCTCTACACAAGAATGGAAGATTTAAGTAAACCATTTACCCTTATCCATTCCAGAAAACAAAATTAACTAAAGCAAAAGTACTGTATAATCGAATTAAAGTCACAAAGATTCATATTTAACATATCTGATGATATTGTTTTACTGATATTGGCATTTAGCAAAAAATAATGAATTGGAGAGAATTTAATGAGGTTTATAACATATCAGGTTATTGTCTTGAGCATTTATTTCCTATGCAGACCTTCAGTGAATGATATACATCCATGAAAAGAAAGATTTCTCTTTGTGTTAGCTCACTACACCAGCTTCTGTCCTGTACACAGAAATCCTTTCAGAAATCACAATATGGAGGAATTGACACAATTGTTTAGGAAAACTTTTCCTGAATAGCCACAAAATGCTTCATATAAGCAGTTAGCCTACAGCTAAGCTTTACAAAGCAGTTGCTTTCTCATTTTAACAGGAGAAACTATTTTCTCCCACATTTTATCTGAATGACTGAGATTCTGAGGAGTCCAAATCTGGAAGCAGAGACCTCCCTCTTTTCAGCTTCTTAGGTGCAGCTGTCCATTACATAAAACTATGTGCCATCTCTAGAAAAACTTTTAATTAAAAATCTTTCCCATTCTAAATATCCTGTCAGCAAAGGAAAAGTCTTTACAAGAAACCCCCAGGGTTCTTAAGTATTTGCATAATATGTACAATATTTGCAGAATTTAGAGAGATTTATGGATGAGATTACAGGTAAAAAGGCCTAAGCAGCACAAGAAAATCTCTAAAAGCCTGAAGGGCTCAGGGAGAATTTTTCCAATGCAGGAACTGAAAAAGACAGTTACAGGCTGTCTTTCAAATATTTCATTACAAACCCTGGCATAGAGGGCATGCTGTCCAGGCTGCAGCATGGAGCCTGGCGGCTCTTCTAGGCAATGCACAGTGGAATATAGGGAAATAACACAGGCATCTCCCAAGGCTATCTTCTAAGTTATTCCATGGGCCACTTTAGCTCCTGAGCAAATCACCATCAGTAGGGCACAAAGGGTGCGTCTACTCTTACAAGTTAGGTTGACTTAAGGCGGATTAATTCGACCTAAACTACTCCGCATCCACACTGGGCTTTCCTTAAGTCAATTTAAGCATTTCCTTAAGTCAACCTAATAACACCTCATTTAAGGTCGAATTAATGCTTAAGTCGACCTTATTAGGTCGACTTAAGCCAGTGTGGATGGGGATTAGCACCTAAATCAACCTTATTAAGTTGACTTAAAGTGTTAAGTCAACTTAATATGGTCAAAAAGGGGCTATGTCTACACTAGAAAAGTTAAGTCGACTTTTATTAAGTCGACTTAATAAGGTCGACTTTAAGTGGACTTTAAGTTAACTTAATAAAGTCAACTTAACTTTTCTAGTGTAGTCATAGCCAATGATGTCAAATCCAGCATAGTCCCCGATACCCGCTCAGCTGAGAATACTGTTCTGCATCTGTAAGAGGCATAGCACACAAGGTCTCACCCATAATTTATTGCCCGTCATTCTTTAAAACAGAGTTAAAAAACATCCTCTATTTTACTTTCTGCTATTTGGTATGAGATTTTGTTTTCCTGCACCAACTGTGTGCTCTGTTGAATAAGATGATGTATAATTTGCAAGTTTGCCTGAATAAATATTTAGATAAATTAGCATGATTCAAAGGTATTTACTCCCAACAGACTGACTTGATGCTTTAAATAAATATTATACATATCACTTGTTCCCCCTTTTGTCATTTTTAAGTCCATTTTTAATTTAGTCCATGTTAGAAATGAAAATAGCATTTGTTTTCATAGGCTCCTTCCTTTATGAATGATAATTATTTTAATAATAAATTTAAAAACCTGTTTTACTATCCACAATCTATCAAGAGTGCTATTACATTACAGTAATCACTATGGAAAACCTAATGACAGCTTAAATTTAGGTCACATCATTATTAGTTTCTTGAGAACTCTGCTCAAGACGTGGGTTTATTTCCTTAAGCAATTCAAAGTGGGTGTGAGTCCTACCTATGCACATTTTGCTGTTATTTGTGCTAATACCTGCAGCTATTTCACCTCTTTGTGGTTTAAAAAAAAACAGACCACCATATTAAAAAATAACTAAAAATAAATCGTAGCCAGAAGCCACAATGATGAATGCAGGCATAGAGAACAAATGCATATCTTGTAGCAGATATTGTTGTATTAAAAGGACTGAGGAGAAGGTGCATAAATGTTTCGTTTGGTGGTAAAGACTTTATACTGGTCAGTAAGGGGTTGGATTTGAAAGCTTTCCTGAGAGTAGGCATGTGCACCCAAATTTCAGATGAGAATGGTTGCCTTTGGCTCTGGTTATTAAAAACCAGTTATCAATCTTCGTCACAGTCTTTTAGGGGCTGTTCTTAGCAAGCAATCAATACTGCATTTGCCACAATAGCTCATTTAATGATTTTCATCCTAAATATCCTGTCAGCAGGGGAAAGTCTTTCTGATTTTAATTAAATTTGAAATAATCGATTATTTGTCTTTCCCTTTCTTGAGATTACATGTGCAAACACAAATGCACAAAAACACAGAAGTACCATTCTAGCCTGTAGGCTGGCAAGCTGCATGATAAGTCCTTGCTGAAACTCAATGCATATTGTTGCAGTATACCTGCATGACGTCCAGCTCTATTTTTAAGTCCTCAATTGTTGCAAATAAGCCTCTGGCTCTGAAAGTGTAGATAGGTACAACAGTAAATTGAAAACAGTGTTTGCTGAGCAGTTTTCAATTAAAGAGTACGTAAATCAATAGGCACTTGGATACCACAGCAACAAGTGTGACCTAAGTGCCCAGAGAGACAGACAGAATACAGAAATCAGAAAACTGTTACCGAGCTGTGAAAATTATTATAACGTATTACATTAAAAAAAAAAAAACTTGGATTAATGGACATCATATATATCATACATAGAAAATGATGGATATGTAGAGAGAATACTATAGAAAATGCATCAGTATCTCTAGTACAATTTTGCAATTATGCCATACTAACTGTACTTTAATAAAAACTGGAGAGAAAGACACAGAATAGAGAACAAAAGAAACAAGACATGGTATCAACTCTTCAGTAAGGAAGCTGTAACATTGATACCTAACACACCAGTGCTTTTTTTTTTTGTGGTGGTACGCAGAGATATGGAGCACTGGCACTATTTTTGCTGGCCCCACTGCCCAGCTGGGGGTGGGCGGGGTCAGCAAGAGAAAGGAGCGCACCACTGGAAGAAGAGAGGGGGTGCAGGAATAAGAAGGATGGGAGAGGAATTTTTCAAATTTACTATCAAGAGATAAATACCAGCACCTTTTTAAAAAAACAATAAAACCGCTGTGACACATTATGAGAATAATGAATTTTGCATTTAAAAAAAAAAAACCCTGCTACCAGCCCTTGTGTAAGGCAGACATTGTTCATCCCTGTTTTGTACAGCCTGTGGAGATGTTGCTCTGGTCTCTCTAGCAAGAGACTTGGAGAAGTCTAGGAGTTAGTGGTTAGAGTTTAATGTCAGTAAAACATAGCCCAACTCTCTCCTTGCAGACAATTTCCATTCCTGTTCAAAAAATGGAGAAAGTGTGGCGGTCGGTCAAGGAGAATTCTTCCAGCCATAAGGCCAGCTACAAATGCTGCTTGTGTTATGTTGAGAGTTGTCCATATTAGGAATATTTATGCACTGAGATTGTGGCCCTTAAAATTGCATAAAGTGTGCTATTAATTATAGTTCTTAAATCATTCTTGTAATCATCTGAATTTTCTCTGTTTAAAAGCCCTCAAGTAAAAATCTGAATAATTGCAAAATTGTGTCATAATTTCATTCTTATCAAATGGATTAATTGGAGAAAAAAAATCTCTTAATCCATCTGGGTTACTCCCCCAAAATTCTAAAAATCAATGAAAAATAAGATGGTGTAATTATACTAGAGAGGAAATGGTTAAAAACAGCTCTTCAGATCTAGGTGCATGGTGTAAGTGGCATACTGTATGTAATTAAAAGCAAAAGAAATGTGTATGTGTTTTTTTCCACCTTCCTAAGAAATGCAATAAACGTTAAGTTGCTTAACTCTGTACACTGCATACTGAACCAGCACATTTCCAGGTTCCCTTTTACCAGTAGCAGAAGACCAATGAGGAGCAGGGGCACAAGGCACACGCTTCATTAATTCCCACTCTACTTCAGGGGAATAGAACTGGCTAATAAAATCCCCCAAAATGGGCTAGTACACCCACCAGAAGTTGGGACACATCACTGAGAAGTACAGTGAGTCAGCACCTCATCTGGGCAGCCTCAAATAGAGGAGATGTTCTGGATTCATCAACAGAGTTTTTAAACATCTCTCCTTAGTCGATTCATTGGCTTTAAGCAATTGTAATACTGCTGCTTGTCTTCCTCAAAAGCAAACACACTTTCTTTCCACACCAATGAAAGTGCAAATTGCAACCTTGGTACTTATGTGGTGATCAAGCCATTATTTAACAAACCAGCCAAACAAAGTCTACATTTCTCTAGTTAAACTCTTAACAAGAGCAGCTAATTAAATTTTATTTTTAAAAACAGCACTTTAAATCATTTTACATTGTTAAAACCTGTAAAAACAATTGACTTTCAGCACTGGTAGGTTACCACAATTGGATTCTCCTTGATTAAAATGAATTTACTCAGCTAAGTACATTAAAATGTTGAGAAGGCCATTATTTCAGCTATGATACACTGAGAAGTACATATAATATTAGCACAACAATAGAAACAACTAAGAACAGTAGGTTGTTTCTGAAAATAAAAATCGGGGGGACCAGCAAGCATCAATGGTGTATTTCGGAGAATAGGTACAATAGTACATCTAGCAGTCAGCCCTCGGGGAACAAAACACCACTAAGAAGGAAAGCTCTCTGAGCCACAATGCAAGATTGTAAAGTACTCTTCCACATGCTAATATTCCTCTGGGAACTGTTATCCTTCTAAAACAAATCCAACTCAGTAAAATTGACAGTTGTGCACTGTTCTTTTTCTTAAAGGATTAACATTAGGCAAAAATACTAAATGAAAATACTTTTCAAGAGAAAAGTCAAACTGAGAAAATATATAATCACCATTGCTAAAGAGCTGAGTAATTTCTTTTAAAAATATGCAGACTTCACTGTTTTTCTTGCCTATAAAAAAAAATAGGATCTTTCAAAATGGTATGTTCTGTTCAAACTGTTGGGTTTTTTTTAACAAAAAAAATTGCATCTCTTAAAGAAAACTGAACCACTAAAGTATATTCCAAGATTGGTTTCATAAAGGGAGATCTCCAAAGATGTCATGCCTGTTTCCCAGATGTGGGCTTCCAAAAATGTCAGAATTTTGTCAATTGGGGACACAAAGACACACCCACCCACAGAATGGAGTCCCAAATAGACATTAACAGCTTGTCTTAACAGTTAAATTGGATTGAAGTAGGATGTAAATTTAAAACACAGTGACTATTCTGGAATAACTCCATGTGTGAACGCTTATTTAACACAGAATAATACTTTCTGGATTAAGCTAAACATGAACAAAATAGGTTTATTCCAGAATAAAATTGTCTTCAGTCTCATGTGTAGACAAAGTCTTAGCAGCAAGTTATCTAAAACTGCTTGGAAAACTTCAAACACTTCAAAATTTCAACAACATCAACAGAAAAGAAAACATTTTCTGTGCATTTTTTCCATGACATTTTTCTCATTTTCAACCAGTTCAGTAGCTCAATGGGATATTTTGAAGATGTAAAAACTGATGAAAAGTGTGTGCGTGCATGTGTGCGTGTATTAGAGAGAGAATTTACAGCAGTAAGTCAAGTATCCTATTGATAACACTTCATTGTCAGGTCTGTATTATGTTGCTGCAATTCTACACCAGAGTGTAGTACAAGTACTAGGAGTAAGGAGAGACAGATTCTAAATCCTGGCCCTACCCCAAAGCTAAATGAAACCTTTGTGTCTCCTTTTCCTAATCTATAAAATAAGCTCAAATATATGTCCCTTCCTTCATAAAAGGCTTGAAGAGCTATGGATGGAAAACATGTACAAGAATTTATTACTATTAATATGCAATTTTGAGACTCTTTAGGGGTGCGTCTACACTTGTAAATTAAGTTGATTTAAGCTTGCTTAAGTCGACTTAATTTACCCTGTGTCTACACTACACTTTCCTTAAGTCGACTTAAGCAGCTTGCTTAAGTTGACATAAGGAAAATAAAGCTGACTTAATGAAAATTAAGTCGGCTTTATTAAACCTACTTTTACTTTGACTTAAGCCTAAAGTCGACTTTTTAAAGTCAACTTAGGCCAGTGTAGACCTGGAGTAGCCCTATGTCAACTTAGGGCTACTCCAAGACTGCACCACTGCCCTCCCTGCCGGGGGGGAGGGGGGGGAGGGCATAGGGGGAACCTGGCATACCCCCCACAGGGCAGGGCAGAGCCCTGCCCACCCTGCCCCTATGCCCTGACAGGGTCCCTGTCCCCCTTTGCCCCATTGTACCCATGTACAATGGGGCAAAGGCTGAGCCCCCTGACTCTGGGCAAGGGGTGTCCCCCCTGCCCCCGTGGACCTGCCCTAGGTCCCCCTATCCAGTGTGGATGCTCTAGGTCGACTTTGTAAGTTCCCCCCAAAGTCGACTTTAAATTTAGGTGTAGACATGCTAAGTCGACTTTACTAAGTTGACTTAAAGTCGACTTAGTTAAGTCGACTTAACTAAAGTCAACCTAAATTTACAAGTGTAGACATAGCCTGGGACTCTACTAGACACAACCTCACCTTTTCTCCTCCACTCTTCTCTGCTACAAGGAAAGAACTTAGCTATTTCTCCTTCATTCTAACCCCCACACCCTTGCTCCTCACTGTTTGAATGGAGAGAGAATTATTCTATCTGTTTAGTAAAACAAACAAGGAAACTTGTGGCACTTTTGAAGACTAACAAATTTATTTATCCCATAAACTTTTGTGTGAGAAAAATCCCACTTTGTCAGATGATTCAAGATGGAAAATTTACAGAATGCAGGAAAGTGTAAATCAGAGGATCAGATTAGACTGTTAACAGCAAATCAAAGCAGTTGTTTCAATTCAAACAGTGGAGAACAGCATATTAGAGGGAAGTGAAGTCAAATCACCTGTTGTAATAAGAAAAGAACCCCAAATCCCTATTTAACCCTAAGGCAATGGTGTCAAATCTGCATATGGATTCCAGTCCCAATAGAGGACAGTTTCTGCACAAAAGAATAAATGAACACAAATCTGACATTAGAAATAACAAACATTCAAAAAACAGTAGGGGAACACTTCAATCTCCCTGCTCATTCCATTGATGGTATAATAATAGACGTACTTAGGCAAATGGATTACAAATCAAAGCTTCACATAGAAACTGCAACATTGGAATTCTTTCACTTTGCCTTCTTTTACAAGACACATGCTCTGAAATAAATAAATATAAACGACACACTAAAAAACATAGTGCTTCACACTTCCTGAGAGAAAGACTGACTCACATCATGAATGTTATCTCAGACTCTTACGAAGGCAGACAAGACTCTAAGAATGTAGTTTAAGTAAGTAACAATACGGGAATTACCCCATTATAATTTATCCAGTGCAGTCATTCTTCCTTTGTTATCTGCATCACAAGATGGAGGGCTACCATCAGCACTGTACATCATTCAGCTACTCCCAGCAGCATCACCAGGACCTCAGAACCCTTCCCTCATAACAGGTTTAAAGGGTGCAGAACAGAGGATTGTCTTCTCTTCATTGTACCAGATATTAGGACTCCCTGTTCCATTTTCCACCTTCATTAGGACAATGAAGAAAATGGATCATTGTAATTATAACATGTAAATCTCTCATCTGTGACTAAAACGTGTGCCGACCAAGGCTAATTTAATTGTTGGCTAACTAAGGCTATGTACATACAATCACTTTATTGCATGATAAGGCTCCTTTAAAGCTGACTCTGTACCCACGATCATTTTTCTTGTTGCGCGGCAACGCCCTCTTGCCGCACAACAGTAAAACCACTCAAACAAGAGTGGTAAGCATTACTGCGGAACAGCTGTTCCACAGTAATGCTCGTGTGTATGCTTTTTGCGTGGTAGATTGAGGGCATTCTGGGACATTGGAGCTGTCAAATATGTCAATTTCACTGCTCTAGCAGAGCAGTGAAATTGACTATTATGGGAGCTGCCAGGTTTGGCAGCTCCCCTGGACAGAGCTAGGGGGCTGGCCCGAACCAGCTGTTCGGGCCATCCCCCTAGCTCAGTCTAGGGGTTCGGATGGCAGCAGGGGCTGTGGCTCCC
>ML685898.1:1367300-1424258 GCA_007922175.1 Pelusios castaneus
TCAGCCCCGGAGCTTCGGGTGACAGTGGGGGTTGGCAATGCAGCCTCCGCTGCCACCGGAAGCCCTGTAGCTGGACTAGGGGGCTGGCTGTGGGCAGTGCTTGGTGGGACAGGTGCCCACCATGCACTGCTCTTCTAATGCAAAGGAGCATTCACATGGGTGAATGCTCCTTTGCGATAGAAGAAGCACGTATGTACACACAAAAGCGCTATATTTATAATGCTCTCCTTGTCCCGCAATAACTTATTGCGGGACAAGTTTATCGTGTGTACATAGCCTAAGAGTTGTCAATCTGAAAATAATGAGAATTGGTGACTAGCATGAACCCACAGAAAGAACCCAAGACCCAGTCCTACTCTAATCCTTAGGGACAGGAAAGAGTTAGGTTTCTCCCCAGTACTGAATGGGCAGTGGGAGGAACAACTTTGTGCAGGAGACAATAAACATATACTGCACCCTTCTGTCCAATCAGTCACCCACAGGGATGCCTCCTCAATCCCATTAGAGGAACATTGAATCTATAAAAAGGTGCAGGGTTTTCTGTCTGCTGCTGGGACAAACAAAGCATCCCCACTTCTGAGTCTGCAGAGAAGCACTGGTCATATCACTTAATGCACTTGTTGATGATGTCAGTATAGGAACCTATATAAAATATAGGCTAGTTAAGTGGAGAATTTTTTTTTAATTGATAAACCAGAGAAATATACAAAAAATTTGTGGGCTGAACAGAATATGCAATTGTGGTTAATTCTAGGTTGCCATGTTTTCAGATGAATGTCACAAATCCTAGTGGCACTGTGAAAAAATTAACAGCCATTTGAGCTCTTCCAACACAGATCACTTACAAGAAATTTTACAGAGTACAAAGAAAAAACTTGCATTTTTCTAATTAAATGCATAATCATGGATGCAGATCCATGTTACCAATGCTAAATGGCTTCTACTTTAATGAGCCATTTGAAATGAAATGGTTGCCTGCAATTAGACATCTGCAGTCCAAGGAAAGCAAGCCAACTATGCAGTTTGGCTGCCAGAATTACAGTTGCATTCCTCAGCAGGACAATGAGTAGAATGGATAATTGTAATTATAACATATACATCTTTTAGCATTCTGTAGCTAAAAGAGTGTGCACAACAAGGGCTCTTAATACATTTAATTGCTGTCTGCTAATAAAGGGTTGTCAAAAAGAGCTGGTTTTTAAATGTATTTGAATTCCATTAGCAATATCACAAACCAAGGTCACTATCCAAACCTGATGACTGTTCTTTGAGGGTTGATAGGAGCAGTTTCTTACCCTGCAAATAACTAGCTGCACGGGTTTGGAGTTGAGACAGTTGCATGTTGATTTGAAGGCAAAACAAAATATAAATACTATGGAATGTTTGGATGGATGATGCCAAGGGCAATTTTATTTACTATAGGTGAGTTAGTGTACAACTATTTATATACTTTGCTAAATCTGAATTTGATTTCAAGCTTCTTCCAATGAAAGCTAGACAAAGAATCTAACTCATCTGCCCCCTATATATTCACAGATTCATCTCTGGAGATACAGTTGAGAGTTTTCTCATAAGCATTTATTCCACTCAAAATCAGCACGAAAACTAGAGCCTGATACAGGTAATCAGCCAGATAAGTCTTCCATCTCATCTTATGCCAGATCAATTAATAATGTGAGGTACTGGTTAGTAACCTTCCAGATTTTATCTTTCAAATGATGAAGCCATTGGAGGTCACTGTGGTCTGTTTCCAGAACAAATGTCTTCCAAATATACAATTTTTTAGGGTCTTTGGCAATGAATTAGACACTGTTTTGTTGTTGTTGTTGTTTGTTTTTTTATTGCTAATGTATCTAGTGCACAATGGAAATATTTTTCCTGTAAGGTCCCACCGAGTATTTAATATAATTGGTTAAGAATGATGCCAAGGTTGAGATATGCACTATGAATTCCTGATCCTGTTCTATCAAACCCTTTAAAGACATAAGAATTTCTAGTCCAAGGTGGAAATATTTTCTTAATTGGTTTGGACTCTCTACACTTTGGTGAGACCCAGGACATATTTCAGATATTTCACCATCCCTTTGAACCTGTGCTCATTTCTCTACATGTGCCTTCCAACCAACTTGTTGGATCCCTTTGAATATTTTCTTGAAGACATTCCAGGGAGTTTCTGGTGTAGAAGACATTGTTATCCAAGTAAGCAATTGCAAAATCCTCATACACCTTAAATACCACATGTATATCAGCCCTGATGTGTAGCCAGTGCATCACATGGTCCAAAAGGCATGACTTTATATTAGTATAATATATTTAATGGATAAGAACCTGTGCTGTCCCTACAGGAAGTATACCCCAGGGGGAAATCAGGCAAAAGTGGCTCTGACCCATCTTTTCCATCCTCTGGATTCTACATTGCGCCTCGTATAAAATAGAGCAGCCAAAGACTGTTGTACTGTATGATAGCTTCCCAGGGGCTTTTATGTAGCATCCTCTGCTGCCCGGAATATCTAATGTTCCATGTGTTATAGGCTCATCAAAGCCAGCTCCAATCAGAGAACAAAAATATACCTAAAAACATATGCACAGCCTACCATTCTGACCACTATTGCCTCTTGTTTTTTTCAACTCCCAAGTTGGTCTGTGTCTATCAATTGTCCTTTGTATCATATATAAATTGTTAGCAATTTAATGAAGACACTATTTTTTGTTCTGTTTGTCCTGTGCCTGGCACAAACGCTCCTTGGACTTTGAATAGGGCTCCTAAGCAATAAATAGGGTAAGGTCCTATTTAATAAATTAATTTATTTATAAATAAATAATGTATGTCTTCAATCAAAGCTAACCAAAACGAGTGCAGTGCCCCAGGGGTTGGTCCTGGGGCCGGTTCTGTTCAACATCTTCATTAATGATCTTGATGATGGGATAGACTGCGTTCTTAGTAAGTTCGTGGATGACACTAAGCTGGGGGAAATGGTAGATACTCTGGAGGGCAAGGAGACTTAGACAAATTGGAACACTGGGCCGAAAGAAACCTCATGAGGTTCAACAAAGACAAGTGCAAAGTCCTGCACTTAGGACGGAAAAATCCCATGCACTGCTACAGGCTGGGGACCCATCGGCTAAGTAGCAGCGCTATAGAAAAGGACCTGGGGGGTTCTGGTGGATGGGAAGATGAATATGAGCCAACAGTGTGCCCTTGTTGCCAAAAAGGCTAATGGCATATTTGGCTGCATCAGTAGGAGTATTGCCAGCAGATCGAGGGATGTGATAATTCCCCTCTATTCGACACTGGTCAGGCCGCATCTAGAATACTGTGTCCAGTTTTGGGCGCCCCACTACAGAAAGAATGTGGACAAATTAGAAAGAGTCCAGAGGAGGGCAACAAAAATGATTAGGGGACTGGGGCACATGACTTACGAGGAGAGACTGAAGGAACTAGGCTTATTTAGTCTACAGAAGAGAAGACTGAGGGGAGATTTGATAGCAACCTTCAACTACTTGAAGGGGTGCTCCAAAGAGGAGGGAGCTAGGCTGTTCTCAATGGTAACAGAGGACAGAACAAGGAGCAATGCTTTCATATTACAGCTGGGGAGGTCAAGGTTGGATATTAGGAAAAACTTTCTCACTAGGAGGGTGGTGAAGCATTGGAATGGGCTACCTAGGGAGGTGGTAGAATCTCCATCTTTGGAGATTTTTAAGGCCTGATTAGACAAAACCCTGGCTGGGGTGATTTAGTGGGAGTGGTCCTGCTTTTTAGCAGGGGGTTGGACTAGATGACCTCGTGAGGTCCCTTCCATCCCTATTATTCTATGATTCTATGAAAAACAGCCTTATTTTCTTCCTTGTCAGGGCTATTGGTGTTGTGGATAGAGGAAAAACACTAAAAGTGATAGATCTTGATGTAATTAATACTTTTGACACACTCCCACATGAGTTTCTCACACATAAATAAGGGAAATGTATTCCAGATAAAATAACTATAGATACCCTGTTATCTTATTTAAAAAAAAATATTGGGTTAGTCTACTTACTATTTTTGGTAAACAGAGGGTACATTTTATCCCATTTTTTGTGTTTCATTTACCTCCATATCCCTAATTATTTTTCAGTCAAAATTTATTCTAGGATCTTTCATACTACTGAGATCAGTCTAATGTGTATGTAATTGTCTCTTCTCCCATCTTAAATATTGGTACGAAGTTTGCTATTTTTCAGTTATACAGTATTATTGCTGATTTGATGGATTTAGTAAAAATCTTTGCTATTGTTCTTGCAATCTCTTGTGCCAGTTCCTTCAGTGTTCTGGAATGGAGATGATCTGTTCCCCCAATTTCAGCACATGAAATGCTTTGAGATTTGCTTCCATTTTGAATGTAGTAATTTCCATTTCTACACATTCATTTCCATTAGATTGCTTAATTTTGCTCCTATGTTCTAAATTATCATCCTTATTGTAAACTGAAAAAAAATGATAATTTAGCTTTTGTGCCACATTTTGATTATACTGAACCCCCATTCTTGCTGCATAGCAAGCACTTTTCTTCACATTTCCTTTTTATTTATACAGCTAAAGAACTATTTTGCTCTTTGTTTTAATATTCTTTTTGGTAATTCTTACTTTACTCATAAACTTTCTCACCTCTGAATGCTTTCTTTGCTGACCAATCCCTTCTACTATTCCTCTAAGCCCCTCTGCTTGCTATTGATATCCTTATGGAGGTTGTCATTTATCCAGTTAGTCCTAGATCCCTTTCCTATATGTTTTTCTCCCATACTTGCAATGCACATTCCAGACAGGTTTTTTTCATCTTTGACCTAATCAAAAACCTCCTCCACATTTAAGTCCCTAAGCAATTCTGTCCAGGCGACTTCACTAACTTGCTCCCTTAAGGTCTCAGCATCTGTCCTTCTGAAATGAAAAGCCTTAGTTTCCAATCTGTTTCTATGATTATCCTTCCATATAATTTAAATTGAAGTAACTCATGATTATGCTATCCAAGGTTATTTTCTGTGACTAACTCCACTATGATGTTCTCACTACAAAACCAAATCTAAAACAGCATCTGCCAATACCTAGAAATAATTTTTACCCAATCTTATAAAGAAATTCAGACCCTATGGTGTAATTAAGATAAGGATGATCCATTCTTCTCAAGGCCTAATACAAATTCATCCTAAATATTCTGAGGTAATGGTAAAACAAAATAAAAACATTTTTATGAGACCTAAATTGTAAAGCTGTACTTTCTACTGAGGTCTAATGAATTTTTTAAACAAAGATATTAAGTTCTTAATACTAGAAATCTGTCAGGTGGGAATTTTCTTATGTTTTGTTTTTTTTTGGGGGGGGGGCATTTTTAATATACAGAAAAAATATATAGCTCTGTAGACCAGAAGCCAAATGTTGGATATGAATCACTGAAAATACTGAATATTTACATAATTATATAATCTCTATATATGTATTGCTATAACAGGCTATCATTACTTCAGCATTTTTTGAAATATGTTATCTTCAATATGCGTACTAATTTCCATCAACTAAAAATTCCCATCTTCATCTGAAGGTGCTTCAGTCAGCAGCGTAACTGCCCCTGATCCAGTTGATGTCTAAATAAGCAATTACGAATGTTTATGTTCTATGTTGTGATACTTGGTTCCCTGATTATATGCCCATATGGACTTTATGTTTATTATTAAAGCACTATTCTACCCAATTCTGTTCATGAGGATATTATGCAGTTGGTTCTCTTTAAGCATACAAGATAAAGCACCAGTTATATTAGCTACATCTTTTTGTTGGCTTCTTTTAACTGCTAGAAAATCACTGGCATATTCCTATGAAGTAACAGACAGCATCTTTCACAGAGTTTTTCTGGGTTTCCTATTAAAAATGTAATGCAGCCAAGCAGAACCACATTTAATGAGAATTGGATGCCTTCTTTGGACATTATTTTCATATCAGCTTATTTGACCTTCTTGAATCTGTCCATGAAGAAGAAAAGCATTATAATTAGTAAAGCGCTACCTTTATCTTGCTTTTTCAAAGTGAAATAGTTGCTTTCAGGCAATTAGTTCTAAAATGAATAACCTGGTTATTGCATATCGTCACACAGCTTCATTAGTCCTAGTCTCATAGAGATATGGGAGGAGAGGGGCAGCAAGACTTCCAGTGGAAGTTTGCTTGTGTACTGAGTCGTAATTGAATATGATCCTCAGGATTTAGCACCTTAATGATATAATATTGTATGGAAAATAGGATCCCTAGTCTTAAAGATAATATTTCAACATGAATAAGTGTATGTCTGATAACATTATATGCCCAAATTCTGCCATTAGTTATACATACATGACCTTAATGAGGGAGGATTTGGCCCTTATTTATCTGTGAGGGTGCAGTGCAGGTCAAATCTTGATCTGTTTCATTCCCTTAGGTCCAACTAAGTCATTGAAAACAGCCAGATAAATAGATAGATATACTTAGATGATAATTTGTGGGAGCATATGGAATGTAGCTCCTACAATGAGATGTGCTGCACCCCAAAGAGCTATTTCCAATTATACCAGGCAAGTTTGTGCATTCAGGGCTGCCATTCATGTACACATCCTTTCCCTTTTCATTCCCAACTCTGGCTCCTCCCATCTCCATTAGCTTCTGTAGGTTTGAGGTGCAATAAATTATTTCTTTAGGAGGCAGACCAAATCTGCAGAACCACAATTTGGCTGCGGGTGGTACATGTATAGTAAGGAAGAGAGTGTGTCTCCTTTAATCTCTGTACATCCAATGCTGCAAAATGCCTTAGATATCTATCACAAATGCAAAGAGTATGGGGAATAAACAAGAAGAATTAGCAGTATTAGTACATAAGATAAATTATGACTTAACTGGCATCACAGAGATTTGGTGGCATACTTGTCATGATTGGAATCCTGGTATAGTTTGTGCAGGAAGGACAGGGAGGGAAATAAGGTGGGCGGTATTGCATTATACATCAAAAATATATATCTTTGTTCTGAAGTCCAGAAGGAGATGAGAGGTACATAAGTTGAAAGTCTCTGGATAAAAATAGAAAGGAAAAAAATAGGGGTGATGGCATGATAAGGACCCACTATAGACTACTAAATCAGGATAAGGAGGAGAATGTGGCATTTCTAGAACAACAGCTATCCAAAACACAGGACCTGACAGTAATGGGGGACTTAGGGACTAGTCATCTGCTGGAAAAGTAATATTAAAAAACACAAAAATTCCAGTAAGTTCTTTTAATGTGTTGGGGACAACTTTTGTGTGTGTCAGAAGGTGGAGGAAGTAACCAGGAGACAGCCATTTCAGACTTGATTCTGACCCAAAAGGGAGAAATTGGTAGTGAATCTGAAGATGGAAGACAATTTGGATGAAAGTGATTATGAAATTATAAAGTTCATGATTCTAAGGAAAAAGGAGTGAGAACAGTAGAATAAGGACAATGGATTTCAAAAATTAAAAAAACCCCAGCAAACTCAGGGAACAGGTAGATGAGATCCCAGTGAAAGAAATTAAAAGAAGACAGGGGTCTAGGAGAGCTGACTTTTTTTTGTGGAGGCAGTATTAATGTCGTAACTGCAAACTATTCTGATGCAAAGGAAAGACAGGAAGACTAGCAAGAGACCAAAATGGCTCCATCAGGAGCTCTTTAATTACCTGAAAATCAAAAAGGAATCCTACAAAAAAGTGGTAACATGGATAGACTGCTAAGAAGGAGTACAAAATTAGAGCATAAGCATGTAGCACAAAATTAGAAAGGTATGAGTTACTCCTAGCCAGGAACATAAAAGGTAAAAAGAAGTTTTTTGAATACATTAAAAGTAAGAGAAAGATAAAGGAAAACATATGTCCTCCACTTACTGAGGAAGGAGAGCTTATCACTGATGAAAGCAAGAAGGCTGAAGTGTTTAGTGCCAATCTTATTATAGTCTTTACTAAAAAGTTAATGATGGCCAGATAGTCAACACAATTAATATTAACAACAGGAGGGAAGCAAAATAAGTCAAAATAGGGAAAAAAACAGGCTAAAGGTTAGATTATTCAAGTCAGCAGGACCTGGTGAAATTCATCTTAAGGTACTTAAGGAACTAGCTACAGAAATCTCAGAACCGTTAGCAATTATCTTCAAGAACGTATGGAGAAGAGGTGAGGCCCAGACAACTAGACAAGAGCAAACACAGTACCAATTTTTTTTAAAAGTGAACAAAGAAACTCTGAGGAAATATAAACCAGTCAACCTAACTTCAGTACCTGGAAAGACACTGGAACAAATTATTACACAATTAGTTTGTAAGCACCTAGGCTATAATAGAGCTATAAGTAATAGACAACATGAATTTTGTTCAGAAGAAAGCATGTCAAACCAACATAATTTTCTAATAGCCTATCAAATGGGGGAAAGCAGTACACGTGATATATCTTGATTTTAGTAAGACTTTGGAACAGTCACTCATGACCTTCTCATAATCAAACTTGAGAAAAGTGAAACAAACAAGGAGTCCTGTGGCACTTTTAAAGACTAACAAATTTATTTATCATAGGAGCTTTCGTGGGAGAAAATCCGACTTTGTCAGATGCTTTGAAGATGGGGAACTTACAGAATGGTAGGAAATTAAATGCAGGGAAATGTATGACACAGGATCAGGTCAGGCTGTAACAGCAAATCAGAATAGGTGAAAGTGGTTTAAGTGAAATTACTTCAAGGTGAGTGCACGACTTGTTGAAAAATTATGCTGAAAGAGTAATTGTCAATGGATCACCCTTGGACTGGGCAGGTGCATCTAGTAGTGTCCCACAGGACTCTGTCCTTGGTCCTAAACTATTCGATATTTTCAGTAATCATAAAAAGATAGGGCTGGAATGGATCTTGATAGGTCATCTAATTCAGTCTCCTGGATTGAGGTATAACTAAATATCATCTCTGACAGCTGTTTGTCTAACCTTTTCTTGAAAATGTCCAGTGATGAAGTTTCCCCAGCCTCCATAGATAATTTATTTCAGTGCATAACTATGCTTAGAATTAAAAATATTTTCCTAATTTCTAATTGAAATTTCCCTTGCTACAGTTTAAGTCCATTACTTCTTATCCTGTCCTTGGTGGTTAAAGAAAACAATTTGTCATCCACTTCTTTACAACATTTTTTATGTACTTGAAGAAGTTTATCATTTCCCCTTCAGTCTTTTCTTCTCCAGACTATACAAACCCAGGTTTTTTCAATCTTTCCTCATAGGTCATGTTTTCTAAATGGCTAATAATTTTTCTTGCTCTCCTCTGAACTTTCTTTGATTTGGCTACACCTTTCTTGAAATATGGTGCCCAGAATTAGACACAAAACACCAATTGAGGCTTCATCTGTGCTTTGTAGAGTGGAAGAACTTCTTTGTGTCTTAATTTCAATGCTTCTTCTAATATAATCCAGAATTATGTTTGCTTTATTTGCAACAATTGCTGACCCATTTTTTAGTTTGTGACCCTCTGAAATTCTCAGATCCTTTTCTGCAGTATTTCATCCTAGGCAATCATTTTCCTTTTGCTATTTGTGAAATTAATTATTCCTTCCTATGGGTAGCACTTTGCATTTGTCCTTACTGAATTTTATCCTATTTAATTCAGACCATTTCTCAAGTTTGTCAAGATCATTTTGCATTTTAATTCTCCCCTCTAAAGTATTTTCAATCCCACCCAATTTGGTATTATCCACACACTTTATATGTATACACTCTATGCCATTATCCAAATTGTTTATGAAGAATAGAATAGGATCAGACCCAAGACAGATCCTGATGGGACCCCACTCAGTACCTTTCCAGCTCAGCTGTGAACCATTGATAATTACTCTGAATACAATTTTCTAGACCGTTATGCACTTACCGTACTTGAAATTAATATAGGCTATATTTGTCTAGTTTGTTGATGAGAAAGTCACACCAGACAAACAGAGTCCTGTGGCACTTTAAAGACTAACAGATGTATTTATCACATGAGCTTCCGTGTGAGAAAATCCCACTTCGTCAGATGCTTCAAAGCATCTGACAAAGTGGGATTTTCTCCCACAAAAGCTCATGCGATAAATACATCTGTTAGTCTTTAAAAGTGCCACAGAACGCTGTTTGTTTTTCTGCAATAGACTAACACGGCAACCCCTTTGGAACTTCACACCAGACAGTTTCAAAAGCCTTACTAAAGTCAAAACATGGCATTTACTGTTTCTCTCCATCCGCAAGATTTGTTACCTAGTCGGAGAAGGATATTATGCTTGTTTGACAAGATTTATTCTTGACAAATCTATGTTGACTGTTACTTATCACCTTATTTTCTTGTAGGTGCTTAGAAATTGATTATTTCATTAGTTGCTCCATTATCTTTCCAAGTACCAAATTAAGCTGACTGGTCTATAATTCCATGGTTTGACCTTATTCCTCCTTTTATATATGGATACTCTATTTGCCATTCACCAGTCCTTGGGGATCTTTCCTGTTCTTCAGGAGTTCTCAAAGATCATTGTTAATGGCTCAGACCTCTCTTCAGCCAGTTCCTTAAGTATTCATGGATGTATTACATTAAGTCCCATGGATTTGAAAACACACAACTGGTTTACGGTCATGTCTACATTTATATGCTTACAGCAGCACAGATCTAAAAATACAGCTAATCAAACCAGCTACTCCATCAAGGGCTCATTCACCTGCTCATCCACCAATGTGACATCTGCCATCATGTGCCAACAATGCCCCTCTGCCTTACACATTGGACAAACAGGACAGTCTCTGCGCAAAAGAATAAATAGACACAAATCTGATAACAGAAATAACAACATTCAAAAATCAATGGTGGAACATTTCAAGCTCCCAGCTTACTCCATGGAAGATATGTCAATTGCTGTCCTTAATCAACTTAATTACAAATCAAAGCTTCAAAGAGAAACTACATATGCAAATTTGAACCATTCCCTTAGGCTTGAGCAGAGATTTGTACTGAGTTTCTCATTACAGTAAGTGACTTTCCCATACCTCTACCTCCCAGCCTTCTAATATGTTGTTCCAAACTGTTTGAATCTAAACAACTGCTTTGATTTGCTGAAATAGTCTGACCTGATCCTATGACTTACACTTCCCTGCATTTATTTTCCTCCTATTATGTAAGATTCTCCATATTCAAGCATCTAACAAAGTGGGATTTTCTCCCATGAAAGCTTATGATTAAATAAATGTATTAGTCTTTAAAAGTGCCATTAGACTTCTTGTTCTTTTTGCTGAACTAGACTGACATGGCTATCCCTCTCGAGCTGTGCCACTGTAAGAGCATTCATGTAATTGTGTTCTGCCAATGGAAAAGAAAGAGCTCTATTATTTTGACATAATAAAACCAGCATGAGGAATGGTAGTTATTTCAGTGGGACAGCATCTCCCACCAACATAGTGCTGTGCACATGAGAGCTTATGCTGACAAAACTTAACGTTGCTCAGAGGTGTGTCTCAGAAGAGACAAAAGCTTTGCTGACATAAGTGTTACTGTAGATGTGGTCAAATTAATTCTTAACTTGTTCTTCCCCTATTTTATCATCAGCTTTGTCCCCTTTTACATTGATATGATCTGTGTTATTCATCCAATCACCAGGGCTAGATTAACCAAGGGGCTTTAGGGGCTGCAGCCTTGAGCCTCAGGTTTGAGGGCACCCTGTGGCTTCAAGTCTGGCAAAAATAAATTGGGTGCCCACGGGCCAGCGCTCCATGTCACACATGGTGCATGGTGGTCTGCTGGGCCCCAGCACTACACTGCCCCCACAGCTGTCTGGTCTCAGGGTCCCAGTCTCCTCGGTGCTGGCCTGCCACACCCCTGTGTGACAATACGGTCATGTGCAATACGGCCATTCAGAATTAAAACAAGAGGACAAGTAGAGTGGGTTTTGCCAGGCAGAATCATTGTTGTACAAAGTTCTCTCACACATCTCTGCAGGTACACTTCAATCCCTTTTGAAACATCCTTGCTATTCCTGGGCCTCTGTTGGTCCAAAACTGGTGGTTGTATTACACAGTTTGATTTTCTTGGTTTATGGAGAATTGAGGACCATCATGGGACAACCAAAATCAGGGCCATTACATAAGCCAAAATTTTAAACTCAGGGAGGTTTCCTTAACTTTCATCTGCTACACCCAGTATGTTCCAAGGGACAAGGAAGATAATAGGTATGCCCAGGCAGAGAAAGAATGTGCAAGTAAAATAAAAGGTTTTTTTTTACTATTATCTCCATATACAAAGCTATGATAAGTCCCAGAGGGGTAGCTGTGTTAGCATGTGTACAGCAAAAACAATAAGCATCCTGTGGCTCCTTAAAGACTAACAAATTTCTTCAAGCATAAGCTTTTGTGAGCTGCAACCCACTTCATCAGATGCAGCCCACAGAAGCGTATGCCTGAAGAAATTTGTTAGTTTTTAAGGTGCCACAGAACTCTCGTTGATAAAGCTATTATAAATTCACTGTGCTTCTCTGATGACTGTTTAGCAAACTATATATCATTAACTGCTGATGTCAGTCTAATCCCAGTGGATTGGTATCAGACGAATCACAACCATAATTAGCAGCTCTGCTGTACAGAGATGCCAAGGGCTGAAAGTAAATGGTTTTGCCAAGCAAGGGTTCAAGCAGACTGATAAGATAGCATGGGGAAACTTGCCATAGCACTCCCACAACTGTCCTCCAGACAACTTTCATGAACAAGTAAAGACGCATAATATTTTTTTTAAGATAACTGTCCTGCCAGAATATTGGGAATTAAAAAAAAAAAAAAAAAATCTCAGGGAGATTTTTTTCCCCCCATTTTGTTAAGGGTTGTAAAGGGATGGACTCATTAGCACAAGAATCTGTACTTGTGAACTGGACAATAAAGAGATGAAGGACATTCTATTGATTCATTTTAAAAAAAGAAGAGGAAGGAGATCTGACAATTTCAGACTAAATATGTTTCCCAGTATTGAAGCAATGTGTCTTTTTTTCTACCGTGTCCACTCCCCTGTATGTCTTAGAGCAGTTGCAATATCCAGAAAATATATGATTAGAGACTTCTGGCTTTGTCCTTCATAAATGACTGCTTACATTAGCCATGTCTGTTTTATAAAAGTGGAGTGTATTATACTTCCTTTCATAATAGAAGATAATATTCATTGATCACTCCCAGGATAGGAGGAATATTTGTGTCTTCTACCTCAAGTACTACTACTGTAAAACAAATTTTTCATTTTGCTCTTTTAACAGATGAAATAGAATTAAGCTCTGTTTTGCAGTTACACTCACAGTGCAAACAATCACAATAACAGGCATGTCCATTTGTGTTTACTTAGGTGTTAACTAATGCTCATTTGCAGTGGCCTAAATACTTAAGCTAAGGAACCAGCAACATGCTATATCATTTTTGAGATTGAGATGTTTTAGAAACACAGTATAAGTACAGTAAATCATAATATGTAACGTCTTCTACACAGTAAAGAAATTACAACTACTGCAGAAATCAAATTGCAATGTATTTTAAACTCTCTCTCTCTCGTCAGAACATATAGAATTAGAGGATACATTTCTCTGTCCAAACTTCCCATAAGGAGTATGTTAACTTAATATGGATGATTTTAAAGCAATTTTTATTATCAAGTGCTATAAATTTATTTATATATGATGTGCTTTATATATAAATTCCAGGGCAGGGAGGAATCCTTTAGACTGTAGATATATATTTGGTTTATTTTATAATTAACCAGTCATTTCCCCCTCAAATCATTTAAAAAAAATCCTATTCAATACTTGTAGATACTCTAATACACAGATGTGTCTCTTTAGATAAAATATATCAATGTGGAGAACAAGCCTGATTAAATGAGAAAGTGTTATGATGTTTCAAAATTTATGATCTTTTCTCAGACTTCTAGGAGATGAAACTCCTAGAATTATCTCAGTTCAAGTTCTTGGGTGAATTTTTGGTCATCAGGATGAAAAAAAGGCATTACTGATGTATTTAAAAACAACTGGCAGTACCTGTTGATTCTGGTGAAAACTTAGAATCATCCCTGGTGATCTTATTTTTCAGATAGCATCTTCACTGGAACAGACACTCTAATGAGACCAAAACTGTGACAGCACTGCAAATCATGCCAGTAGCAGAATTCTGTCACTCCCAGCTGCCAATCCACCAGCAGAAAGCTTAAAGTTAACGTCCAGACATATTTCTTTTTTCATATTTTCTGTGTCTCATAAGAAATAGCTGTCATTTGCAGTAATCCCTTCTTGTTTATAGGGGATCTGAATCGAAAGAAAAGCCACACCAATTATTACCAATGTGAAGCCTTAATCTGAAGACCCCGGCAGGAATCAAGTGTAGCTCTCCAAAGGGGGCTCGCCCATTTGCTACAACATTGTAACAGACTTTAGGTTCACTCCATTTGTTTTCAAATATCAGGTGAGGTTAGTGTTATGTATTATTTATTAATTATTATCAGGGCTTTTTTGTGATGGTACTCAGGGATACCGAGTACCAGTGTAAAAGGCTGCAGCTGGGGGGCATTGATAAAGAATCTAGCTCTCTCTGTCTCTTTCTCAGCCTTGAGTTCCGGTTGTTTCTGGATTTGTATTGTTTTTCTCCTGTCTGTGTCTGGGAAAGGCTTGGGCTCACCTCGGTATGCCTAACCGGGGCGGGGTGGAGAGCATCTGGAGTGGAGTGCATCTTAGCCAATCAGAAACTGTACTTGTTTCCTGCAGAATGGTCTATAAGAGAAGCTGTTGCTATGTCACTGGTTGGAGATTTCCTTTGTTCTCTCCCCATGAGTGCTCCCATATATTGATTTAAATAAAGGCTTACTAATCACACTTAAGAGGTTTTTGAGTCGTTCTTTGACACCGGCACCTTTTTTTTTTCACAGTGATGCAACCCTAGCTCCTGCCACTACTGCCAGGGGCCCCAGGTCCCTGGCCAAGTATTGGCACCCTTTTTTTTTTTTAAAGAACTGTTGATTGACGATGATTGATGATGATGATGATGAACACTATTAAAGGAATGCTATCTATATAAAGCTTTCAGAAATGTCATTAAATAATTTATGCTTTGAAGCCCTACAATATGAAGGTTACTTTTTAAAACAAAAACAAAACAAAACCCTCCCTTCTAGTTTAGTGTAGTACCCAATGGAAGACCTTGTGATGCAATAAGATGATAGTAGGTGGTGTTGCCATTAATCAGCCCTGACTAAAAGTTAACTCTGTGTATAAGATAAACAGAGCTGGTACTAACCAAGGATGTACCTTGCTTCCACCAAGTAGCAGACATGATTTGCAAGCTCTATAAAACAACAAGATAAGACCGGGGCAAAGACATGATGTAAATAAATGTGGAAAAACACCAGATGTGCATGCCTTTTACCCACTTAGTAAGCTCAAAAACTATAAGAAGCTAGCAAGTAGCCCCTCCAGTTTGGAACCTCGTCATTATGGCAACTTCTATGTTCACTGCCACAAGTCATCGCTCCCCATGTTCCAAGCCTGTAGTCATTTAACTGGAGTTCCCATCTGCTGAAGGGACATACGTATTGGTGCTTTCCTATTTCTTTGCTTTCTTGTCTGTATTTTTAATAAATGCAGTTTGCTTTTATTTGTATCTTGTCTCCCAGTGTTGTGCCTACTGAACCCATCGAACCATAGGACCTGAGCTATAGTTGGTAGCTAGCAACCTGTAACATTTAGACTAGTGCTTTATACTGAAGCATTGAGGTTTACAACCATCTAGACTTCCTAAAGTGAATGATGATCCCACTTTGGGGTACAATTGCAAGGTGCACAATCCATGCAGGGATATTAGCTATGTATCCACACACCAACTGCAAACAATTTTAGCTGGGTAGAAGAGAGGAGATCAGAATTTCAAAGGGAAAGACAGTGGCTTCTAGAATAAAGGGGAAAAAAATCTTCAGGGCCCTTTCTACAACAGTTTATACTTGAAGGGTCTCGTTACTGTCTACTCAGATGCCTGGGTAAAGCGGAGAGAAAAAATAGCTAGAACAAAGAAAGGTTCACCAGAATTTCTGGAAATTGTACATCAGCAGATGCTGTATTTGAATAACAAACTTTTTAATGGGTTATCAAATACAAACCCAATAGACTGTGCTTGCTAAAAGCTTATTAATTTCAGAATGAATTTATATAAGCTAAAGAAAACCATCCAGGAAATATTAAACATTTTGAGACACAAATGAATAGCAGAAAGTACCTGAATTTATGTTGTAGTCACACTGGTGACATTTGTGGATGGCAAAATGGAATGAAACAAGCTAAGGTATTATGCAGAAAATACTCTAGTGAAAAGCTTACTGAAATCAGTAACTAAACCTGAGTTGCATAACATTGTAATGTATGAAACCTTTACAAAAAAAAAAAAAAAAAAAAACACCTTCCCAAGCCACATCAAAACAGCTTGAGCTTGATTGTGAAATGAAAATAAAGAGTATAGCCATTGCAGTGGAGGCAATAGCTCTAGGAAGAAAGTCAATGGACTATTAAATGGGAAATCATCTGTTTTCAGATTTTACTTCACCACTATTACATTCCTCCAGTGAGCCGTTATCTGGTAGAGGGGGCCTTAATCTTCTCATTTTCTGGCAGAAAATTTCCATGCGTTTAGCACAACTATTCATATCATAATGTGCAATCACCCCCTCATAAGAAATTCCAACTAAAATGTGTGCTTTCCCAGCATGGTACTTCCATTAGTGTATCTAACTGCCCACTGAACTCAAAAGACTTAATGTTATTCCATTACAGCCTGTTGAAGGCCTCATTATTTAATCTTGGCCTACTTGATAGCTCACAGTAACTGAGACAGATTTTTTTTTCTCTAATCTTCCCACAGGGTATTATCCCACTGGTGTTAGTCATAAACAAAAATAGGTAAATAATATAATCTTAATGGTTGCAGAGGCCTCTGGGTCATCTGTATTGTTTGATGAGCACTAAAGTATATTTTTAACAAACCCTAGGTTCCTGCTGCTGTACAGTTAATGGGAAAAAGACATGTTGAAAGAATAACATCACAACAAATTGGCCTGTGGAGACTTGGTTTGAAAGTTTCAGCAGAGCAACTGCTAGCTAATCTGGGAGAGCTGTGAAACCACATACAAATTCTAAGAACTTTAGACAATTAGGATCTTATCAAAAGAAATGTCATGCAGCTTTATCTCCTTTTCAGACAAACAAAATTGCTTCAGGGGGTTGGAGAAAAAGATGATGGGCAAGACTTTTCCTCTCTCTTTCTCTCCTACATAAAATCATTAAGATGATTTGATATTCAAAGCAGAAAAGCAAGGACAACCTTAGCAGCAGGTGGGAGGACAGCACGGGAGATAGTTATGGTGGTGTTTCTCAGGGGTGTACATAAGGAAGTTTTGACAACTAAGGAAATGATCTATTAATATGGGAAATGCAGATGTTCACTGGGAGGCATCATAGGGAGGAAGAGAAGGCACAGAAGAAGGCATGTTGCTGTTCAGGGATGGAATGGATATTTTCTTGGCTGCACTGGCATAGCTGTCCACCTGCACCTTCCAGTGGCTACAGTCTGTCTGGATTTACAACTTGGACAAAATTCAGTTTAGAAAAAATGGATAGGAACCCAGGGCCTGGCTGGGACGTCAGAGAAACTCAGTCTAATCTGAAGTTCTAATAGCATTATTTGGATTTCATTCAAAAACATTTTCATAATCTTTAAGTTACTGCAGGGCTTTTTTTGAAGTGGTACATACCGGTATGGCGTACCAGCACCTATTTTTCCCTGGCTGGCTCTGCTGCTCAGTTGGGGACTGGGGTCAGCAGGGGAAAGGAGTGGGTCTCCTTTTCCCTGCTGACCCTGGCTCCCAGCTGGGCAGTGGGGCTGACAGGGGCCAGGAATGGTGGCCACCAGCCAGAATCCGGCTTCCAGGGCTGGAATCTGGTTTCTGGACTCCTGGGAGCTGCAGCCAGGCTCCCACCATGAGCATGCTCAGATGTGTGACTCAGGGCGGGAGCATCCTGGCCAGGAAGTGACTCTGGCCACCCCTGCAGCTCTGGCCAGGTAAGGGGGAGGGGGCCAGGAGGGTCAGGGAGTGGTGGGGGAGAGGTGGAGAAGGAATCAGGGGGTCAGAGAACCATGGGCAGGAGGCGGGGTGAGGGTGAGAAGAGTGAGGGAAGAGGCCTGGGGGGCGAGCAGAGTGGGGAAGGAGCCGGGAGGCAAGAGAAGCAGGGAAGGGGCCAGAGTGAGTGAGAGGACTAGGGAAGGAGCCAGAGTGAGCGAGAAGACTGGGGAAGTAGCAGAGGGCAGGGAGGCAAGAGGAATGGGGAAGGGGCCGGGGGGTGTGCGGAGTAGGGAAAGGACCAGAGGGGGCAAGAGGAGTAGGGAAGGGGCCATAGGGTGGCTGAGAGGAACGGGGAGGGGATCCGGGGGGTCAGGGAACCGGCTGGCGGCACTGAGAGGAGTGGGGAAGTGGGGGTTCAGGGAGCTGGCAGGCAGGGGGTTTGGAGAGGCCCCAGGGGGGTGGCAGTGGTGGATGTTCCTGACATCCACCCCCACACACACCACTCCTGCTGTGCATTACTGTATTAAGTGTCAGAGCTATATCTTTCTAGTTATACATTAAGTTGTAATAAAGTAGTTTGTTAGTAACAACTGAAAAGTTCAAGATGAGGTCTAAATAATGTGTCTTTATATAATGCTTAAAAATACTACAATACAGGAACATTAGGTTTGCAAAGACACATACTAAAATTAGGAAATGCAAGATTTAAGGTTATCTATGCAATCTTAATTCAACCCCTTGTGTATATGTTTTGTAAAACAGTCTTTAATTACATAATCACTTACTAATAGTTCCACGGGACCTGTGCTTCATTCAATGAACAGGTTAGATGGCATTCTCTGAATGAGTAAGTATTGAATATTTCTTTTTATCCCAATCATACATTGTGTGACCCAATACCTTACCCACTGCACACCATCCAAACCTTATACTGAACAGACTTATTAATTTCCTGATTTTTATGGTGCTGCCATTGCTCAGAGCCTTAATTTAGTTTCCTTTGAATATGTATTTTATGTAAACAGTGTAATATTCTGCAACTAACTTATTTGTCTTTACCAACATCTTTGGTAAAGACTGCAAAAATGTAATCTTTAATTTAAAGAAGTTATCCAATTACCACTGTTAGGATATGCAACCAGCACACATTTTGGAATTCACTGAAGAAACACAGTTGTGTCTGTCATCACTATTATTATGTATTTATACAGCACCAAACAGTATGTAAGACACTTTCCAGTCAATATTGTAGTTTGGTTATGCTGATTTTCTAACAGTATGACTCAGCACATATGAGATACTTACATTAGCATGAAGAAACCTGTAGCTTGTGATAAGCTGCTGAATTGTATATTTTAGCCATAAAGAATCCGTCTTATAAACTGGCAACTGGATAAATTCACATCCCTAGTGACTGAATGACAATGAATACTCAATGTACTATTAAATTAAGCATTTTATTGATGGGTACACTGTAGATACTGGATTGTATCATTCCATATGACCATGTGGATTAAAATAGAGACACCACAGCAACTGGAGTAGATATAACCCAGTTAGGTCAAAAAGGGATTTTGAGAGCAAAATAAAATAAATGTCAGGTGATATTGTGCCTTTAAGTCACTTGCCTTGTGGAAACATCAAAACAGGAGGACTCTCTCAGCAACAGATGTAAGAGGAAGTCTGATGTCAAGCCAAAATTAATCTGGGGGTTTGGGTTGAAGAAGAGTCCAGTTCCTCAGCTCCATTCTCCACTGGTCTCTTTGGATTGCCTAATACCCTATCTTTTGCTTGGGCATCTATCCCATAGTTCTAGTTAAGATCAAAGAACCAATGCAATGGATATAGATTTATAAAATGCAACTACAGCAGATTCAGATTGGGTCAGATTCTGCTCTCATTTACATTGAGGCAAACCCATTAGCTTCACTATTGCTCTGTCTAGTTTAGGGTTGTTTTGTTTGTTTGTTTGTTTGTTTGCATGTGAGTATTCTTGGCTAGTTTTGAAGAGAATACTTCTGCTATTAGAGTTCCTGCTATTTTTCTGTTAAGTATCTGTGAATGAAGGCTGACACTATCCAGTACTCTATCTGTAGCTGGACATCTCAGACACTGTCATTGTATTTAGAGAGTTGCATGTTTTCTTTATTCCCTTTGGAAAATACTATCAAATACCTATGAAAATCATGATGGATATAATTTATTCTAATTATCTGTCATGCACTCAGTAAATAGATAATTAGTATTAAACCAGTGCCACATTATAATGTTAGGAAGTACTTTGCTGTTGGAGACAAACTAGTTCAAATGATATGTAAAAACAAGGTCTTGACCACAAGTGGAAAGAGCTCAAAGCATTTTTCATAAGACTCAGTGTTAACTGCAGTGTCCAGGCAAAATAAAATATTTCCCATATTTTCTCAGCTGAAAAAGTAGTTTTTCACTTCCTCCTAACCTTGTTTAGTTATCTGCTTGTGATTCCTTCCCCTGTCAAGTCATTGCTAAGCTTCATCCTATAAACCCTGGCTGGGGTGATTTAGTGGGAGTGGTCCTGCTTTTTAGCAGGGGGTTGGACTAGATGACCTTGTGAGGTCCCTTCCATCCCTATTATTCTATGATTCTATGAACCAATTCAATGTCCTGCTGAGCAAGGCCATCCCTTCATACATCATCAAGTTAAGGTAGAGTGCTGATTCTTCTGCAAAAAGGCACTGTTGAAATATACGTTATTAAAATTAAATTAAAGATAGTGATAGCCATTCCAGCTGTGATTTCTCCATAGTATCATAGAAGTGTAGGACTGGAAGGGAGCTCAATAGATCATCTAGTCTAGTCTCCTGCACTCAAAGCAGGACTAAGTAATAAATAGATCATTCCTGACAGGAGTTTGCCGAACATCTTCTAAAAAATCTCCAACAACAGAAATTACACAATCTCCCTAGGCATTTTTTCCAGAGTTTAACTACCCTGATGGTTAGAATATCTTTTGTCCAACCTAAACTACCCTTGCTGAAAATTAACACCATTGCTGCTCGTCCAATCCTCTGAGGTTAAGGAGAAAATTTTTTCACTCTCCTCCACCTTTTATATACTTGAAAACCACTTTGTAATAGGTGCTACTTTTAAAATATTAATGCCTTTCATATGATACAGAGCAGGCAACGAGCACTATTTTTTGTGGTTTCAGACAAACAAAAATGTTAGGCGTTTGTTTTTCCCAACAGTGCTGCAAAGTAGCATGCACTCCAGCAAATAGCAAAATAGGAGCTGATGAAGGTTACTTCTGACTGATGAAAATACCATGCATCTTCCCAAGCAACAATCTAATCTTTTAAAAAAACGACTTTCCTAAATCTCATGTAGGAACTGGTCTGCCAGTTGTTACTAATTTTTGTGCCCAGAGGAGCTTTTATGAACAAGTATTTTTGTCTAACAACCTTGATGTTTGGAGTTCACATTACTAGAGAAGATAGCCTCCTGATACCTCCCACTGCTTTGACTGACTGACTTCCTCTCTTGATCTTACATGTAAATCAATACAGGGCCCTGACATTCAAATTCTAGACAGGAGCATTAAACTTCATACAGATGATGTATGATACTTTGATTCACAAGATTGGTATTCAAAACCAATTCTGGACAAAACAAAGTTAATAAGACACAGTATACATGAAATTGCACCCCTAGAACAAGAAAAGGCAACACTGACTTACATAAAATTTAAAACTTTACTCTTGGGCCCAAATTCCACCTTCAAATGTATATGTGTGAGCTCCCAATACTTGGAATCCAGCCCCAGCCTGGTTTCCCACGTCTCTATCTTCTTCTTCAAAGGTGTGTTTCAAAAACACTTCTTTCAAAGTGCTAACAACTTTGATGCAGAAAGAAAAAATACATAAAAATCTAACTAAAAAAGTCAACCAAAAAATCATGGAACTCACAAGGTTTGCTAAACCTCTCCATCCGGTCATTCTGACTAATTGTTTCCCATCCCTCTCCCTTTATTTACATTGTGTGTTCTGTAAACTCTATGGCTATGTGTACACTTGCTAAAATTAGTTTGAATTAGTTAGTTCGAACTAACTAATTCAAACTAATTTTAGTTAGTTCGAATTAGCTTAATTCGAACTAGCATGGCCACACTGGAATGTTAGTTTGAACTAAGCAAGCACTTGCTTAGTTCAAATTAGCGATCCCCATTCATTTCAATGACTGGTTAATTCAAACTAAGAAATTAGTTCAAATTAGTATGGCCACATTGGGTTCGAATTAACCCCTTAGTTTGAATACCCTATTCGAACTTATTAATTTGAATTAAGGAAGCCCTTAATTCGAACTAACTAAAGCTTAGTGTAGCCATGGCTTTAGTTAGTTCAAATTAAGCCTCTTTAATTCGAACTAACTTGCCAGTGTAGACATAGACTATGTTAGCAACAGTGTAAATTGGAAATAGAATCACTTAAAATAGACTGTTATACAGGTTAAAAATCAGTGTAATCCAATCAATTTAATTGAAGTTTGTCCTGATTTATATTGGAATAAGAGATATCAGATTTGGGCCCCTGGTCTTCATACTTATCTATGAAATTTCAAGGACACTTCTGGCCTACACTAATAGATAATATATATATAATAATAGATTCCTGCATTTCAGTCAGAATCCCACATCTATGTTGAAGGACAGATTTTTTTTTTCCACTTAAAAACTTGATTTTTCATATTTTTGTATATGTTAGCTGAAATGTGATGAGAGAAACAAATTGTAACTAAACTAAAACTGGGCTGTGCATTTTCTCTGTTTTCTCAAGGCTCTATATTGAAATACATGTGCTCCAATTTAAATACTAAATCCTACAGATGCTACTAATTGAGCAATACACCATTGTTTGATTACTTATTAATTAGAATTCATTTAGAACTACAGCTGCCATCAAAATCTTCACATTTAATCTATTTCAACAGTTTAGGGAGTTTTCCTGACATTGTCTGTCTATTTATTTCTCATAAATAATCTTCTCTGGACTAGTGATAAAAATGTTTAGCCCACTGATAATTCATTTTCTTTTTTCTTTTCTAAAAGGTTGGATTTTCTTTTAAATACAAACATAAAAAACAACGTAAGAAAATACAAATATAAATCAAAGCTGAAGTGGACTCACTACACATGAAAGACTTACACAATTTTGTTAGCCTTTTGTCTAAATGATCTTCCTTTTCTCTCTTATGATAAATCCAAAAAATAGGGATATCATACACTACAATGTCTCTAGAGGACTACTTACAACCGGAGATACTGCACTTGGTACCATGCATTTACAGAAGAAAGTCTTAATTATAAATAAGTTGCATTGCTGCTTTTCTTACAGTTACAGAAAGGGACGTTCTACCAAATCTTACTTTGTTTTTACTAATACCTGTCACTGTATTGCTTGGTTGTTGTATACAAAGAAAAAATGAAGATTCTAATGATTCTGCTCAAAAAAACAAAATCTCTCTAATCCTTCCTAGGTGCTTCCATAAATCTTGCAATCAGATCTAGGAAAGCTGAGTCCTGCATTCTTGAGAGAACCACACTGACTTTAATTGAGATCCATTGCAGGATCAAGGTTGTCATGCATGCCAATGTATCCTTATATATTTGAAAGAACGCAATATGTCAATGCTCACATGCCCATATAAGATATGCATAGCAGAAAACACAGTTGTTTATCATTTCTCTTCATTGGGCACTATTATCCTCAGAATATTTTTAAAAAGAATATAAGCATGAAAGACCCTCAGGCACTCCACAGGGCAGAGTCATTAACAGGTCAGCACATAACTTCAGAAGATCAGAAAGTTCATCCAGCTGTGCTTCTTGAGGCAGAGTTTATTAAAGGCAAAAACAAACAGAATACCAACAAATAGTCTGAATTTATTAACTTTATTCTCTATATTGATTAAGAATCTATTGTTCTTTTTCTTTTGCTAGTCACTGCACTTGCTTTTGTGATAGGTAGCCACCGTACTTCCTTTCATTTTATGTATTTTCTACCACTTTATTAAAGGACATTGCATTTTGAGACTGATAAGTTTTATGAGAGTAGTGTGGTGAGTTGTCTTCCTCCTCCAGAGTTTAACAGTTTATGTTTATCATATTTGATCCTCAGTCTCAGTGATCAAAAGAAGTCTACAACTATTAACTTGAGATAACTCTATAACTACAAAGAATTCAGCATGCTTCATCAAGAGAAAATTCACTGAGGGTACATATGTGCTGCTGGGGCTGCAGTTATTGATGCAGCGGGATCAATTAACGCTCACCACCCCCAAAAGGAGTACAGCTGCATGGATTGGAGGGCAACTCCTGTTGTCACAATGCAGTGAAAACGCTGCAGTATGGCAATGCAAATAAATCGACAGGAGATACGCAAACTACGTTACGTAGCTTACGTTTCTCCTATTAACAGCCAGTGGCTGTGTAGACCAGGTCAAATAAGTTATGTGGCATATGCCTTCAAGATTAGCCCAAGAAATGCCTGAGACACTTGGATCAACAATCCTTCCTGTAACTGTCAGAATCTATTTGGCTTCTATTCTGATTCTACTGTAAAATAGAACTGGAACTTACTGAAACACTACCTGCAGCAGAAGATCTGTTCATATCAATGTCATATGTATGTGAAATATGGATCGGATCACTCTCTGCACAATGCGCCTTTGAGATGAATGCAACAGTGATTCATATTGTTTCAAGAGCAGAAAGCTTTCAGCTTTGAGATAATAAAAAGTATTTCTTTTAAAGTAATCATATAGCAGGAGAAAGGAGTAAGCAGTGATTTTCTCTTGGGTTCTGATTACATTGGTGTTTATTCCAGGTCAGAATAATAGCAACAAAGCTATCCTGTACTATGAAATTGTACAGGATATATATGAAATTAGACTACTTCACATTGTAAAGTCTCAGATATCTATTTAAAGTGGACGGGGTAAGTTAACATCTCCTGCTCCTGTTGGATTACAATAGTTGTCTGGACTTCCTGGGAAAGATAAAATGCAAGATGGTGAAATCTTTATTCAACAGTAGTAAGAGGTACTGAATAAGGATTGAGTCTCTGGCCTGAATGAGATGGGTATGTTAATACCCTATTAGTACTGAGGCCTGTACACACTAGCAAGTTTTCACACCAAAAGTCAACTTTTTGTGTCATAACAAGCCCACCGTACACACCGGAAGGCTTGTTCTGGCATCAAAACTGCCCTGTTTTGATGCAACAATATTACCTGTGTAAGTCATAGTGCCTTTTACACAAATGCTTTTGTGTAAAAGAGTGTGTGTGTGCGCTGATTCATTTTTCACAGTAAACTGCCCTGGGAAATGTACCAGAATACCAAGCCTGACCACTCTGGTGTTCCAGTTGCACTCTGCTGCTCTGGTGTGACTAGTCCCTCCCTCTTGTAAGTCCTGGGAATTTTTGTGTTTTGCATTTCCCGTTTCTTTGGTGTGGAGAGTGAGCATGTTGTGCTTTCAGGAGACAATGGTGGCTCCACGCAGCAAAGGCTCTCCCACCTGGAGCATTGCAGAGCTGCTGGACCTGATCAGTATCTGGAGAGAGTTCACCGTGCAGGTGCAGCTATGTGGTAGCAGGTGGAACTTGGACACTTATGGCCAGATTTCTCTTGCCATGTCAGAGAAAGGGTATGAGAGGGACAGGCAGCTGTGAAGAGTCAAGGTGAAGGAGCTGAGGCTGAACTACCAGAAAGCCAAAGAGGCAAATCGTCGGTCTGGATCAGCACTAGCTACATATCAATTTTACAAGGAGCTGGAAGCCATTCTCTGCAGGAACCCAACACCCATTCCCAAGACTCCAATAGACATATCGGCACCCTTGGAGCCAACTGATACTTGACCAAACCACGATGAGGAGGTGATTGATGAGGAAATGGAGCTGGAGGATGACCCAGAGCCAGGAAGCAGTGCAGCGGAGACTGGGAGTCAGGAGCTGTTCATCACACCCCCCCCACCTCCAACATATGCAGTCAGTCAAAGCTGTTCAGCTGCAGCTCTCCAGAAGCAGGAGAGGGGAGCTCTGATAAGTGATTGCTAAGTTGATGCTGGTGTGTTTGGGAGCTACGTCTTCTACTTAAAAACAAAGTGGTAGGATGGGATGGAAGTGTGCTGGAGTAGCTACAGTTGCATATGGCTTCCCATTCTGTAGTGTATCTACACAGCACTCATTATCAGTGAATTGATGCATGCGCAATTTCCAGGGCCTCCTCCATTGAGAGCTCACTGAAAGTTTCCAAGACATAACCCTCAATTCTGCGCCTGAAGAACCTTGATAGAGCAGACATGTTTCCTCCCTCATAGAAGGAAACTCTCACACGTCAGTTGGAAAGCACATTACTGAGAATCATCTCAGCACACAATCCTGCAGCGTAGGGACCCAGTTTAAATCTGCTGGCATGCAGAATATGCACTCTAGCTTCCCTGCTCATTCTAAGGAACGAGATATCAGCTTCTATGGACACCTCTTGTGGAAAATGGGGGTACAGACTGAGATTGATAGTAAAATTGCACATTCTTTGATTATCCAAGCAAGCATCCCTTCCTGGATCCTCAGAACACAGATCAAAGGAGCATTCTTGACCCCTATGTGCAAATCACCATTTCCAACTTCAGCAGGGAGCTGCACTGTGCTCAGGGTGACAGTGAGAGTGTAATGTGGTTCTCAGAGTCTTACATCTCTACTTGGAGAAATATAAGAACAATTCCTTTATTCATTATGTTTCATTTTCACAGAAATGACCTTACCAACAAGGTACCCGGATAAGGAAGAGGCCTTGGTGAACCAAGGAGGACATATTCCAAGAGCTCCTACACTGCAATGAGGCATCCAGGAGAGAAAACAGCTTGGAGACAGGAAAACGGACACGACTGATATATGGTTGCACACCCTGCCCTGCACCCCCCCTTCAGACACACCAGCAGTTTCTCACATCCTCCCCACACACTCCCACTAAGAATTCTTATAAAGGCCAAGACCCTTGGTACAATCTCACAGTGCCCCACACAGTTACCACTCTGCATGCTCACTGTTTCCTGACCTCTGTTTCTTGATTAATAATAAAAAGAGTGCTTCAATTGTGCAGACAATCTTTATTCATTCAGAAACAATATTTATTCATTCATATACAGTGTTTAGTCATGTGATCAAAAGATATATTCCCTTATTGCTGCAGTGGCCTGGAGGTTTTCAGCATTGCATTTACACAGTGATTTATATATGCCATACTTATGGGTTATCATTATTAAAATGCTCCCTCAGTGCCTTCCTTATACGTATGGCTCCCTGTTGTGGCTCCCTATTACTGCTGGCATCTGGCTGCTCGTACACACATGCAAGGCGATCAGTCTCTGCAATCCATCCAGTGTGAAATTTTTCTATCTTGCATTCACAGAAGTTATGGAGGACACAGCAAGCGACTATAACTGCTGGAATATTGTCCTCATTTAAATCCAGTCTGCCATAAAGGCTTCTCCAGCAAGCCTTAAGCCTTCCAAAGGCACACAACAGCCATTCTGCACCTACTCAGCCTGTAATTGAACCGCTCCTTGCTGCGATCCAAGTTGTCGGTGTAGGGCTTCATGAGCCATGGCATTAGAGGGTAGGCTGGGTCTCCTAGGATCACTATTGGCATCTCCACACCCACAACTATAATTTTTTCATCTGGGAAAAAGGTCCTTGATTGTAACTTTCAGTACAGCCCAGGGTTCCTGAAGATACAAGCATTATGCACCTTTCCCAACCAACCAGCACTGATATCTGTGAAACATCCCCAGTGATCCACAAGTGCCTGCAGCACCATGGAGAAGTTGCCCTTCCTATTTATATGCACTCAGTCACAAGATGCTCTGGAGCCAGAATTGGGATATGTGTGCCATCGATTGCCCATCCACAGTTAGGGAATCCCATGGCTACAGATCCGTCCACTATCTCACGCACATTGCCCAGAGTCACAGTCCTTCGTAGCAGAATGCAATTGATGGCCCTGCACACTTATGATAGCACAGACCCAATGGTGGACTGTTGACTCCAAACTGATTTGTGACCGACTGGTAGCAGTCTGGAGTTGCCAGCTTCCACATAGCAATTGCAACATGCTTCTCCAGGGGGAAGGCAGAGCTCATTCTGATTTCCTTGTGTCATAGAGAAAGGGCAAGCCCCACACACAGTTCCATGAAGGTGGCTTTATGCATTTGAAGGTTCTGTAGCCATTGCTCAGCATCCTAGACCTGCATAACGATGCCATCCCACCATTCGGTGCTTGTCTCTCATGACCAGAAGTGGCAGTGCACTGTGTGCGGATGCTCTGTGAGTGAAAACAGCAATGCAGTGCTACTGGTGTGCATATGACCCAGCAGGTCCAAATCATCTGATTCCTGTTCTGATTCGGAGCTCATGACGTACTGTGCAACCAGCTGAGATGTGTTCAGAATGCTGCAAGTGACACTGGAGAGTAAAGCTGGATCCATGTTTTCAGAACTGAATTGCGGAGACACAGGAAATTATGGGGCGATGTTGAAAAAGGGTGCGAGTTGCTAACAGCAATATTGAATGATGGCAAGGAAATGCACTGCCCCATGGGAATTTGAAAATGTACCCAAACTGCTCTGCACTCCTCTCCTTCATCCCAGGATTCCTAGCATTTGAAGTTGATGAATGGCACAGTGGGATAGATTACCACAATGCACTGCTCTTACTGCTGAAAATTCAAAGAACAGTGTGGATGCTCCTTTGTGATACAAGGCGTGCTGTGTTGATGTGGGCAGGGCTATACATATAGCGCTTTTCTTTTAATACAAAAAATACTTCCACAAAAGTTCTGTAGTGTAGACATGGCCTGAGTGTGGCTTGGGAGAGTGATGGTCTGAAGACCATAATGAAAATATAAATGAGTGTAAAGTTAGCAGGATAAGATTGCTTCTGTACTGCACATGGAGGATTACTGGCACAGGGAACCTTACCTGAATTTCTAATATGTTGTGTGTGATCATAGAATCATAGAATAATAGGGTTGGAAGGGACCTCACGAGGTCATCTAGTCCAACCCCCTGCTAAAAAGCAGGACCACTCCCACTAAATTATTCCAGCCAGAGTTTTGTCTAACCGAGCCTTAAAAATCTCCAAAGATGAAGATTCTACCACCTCCCTAGATAGCCCATTCCAATGCTTCACCACCCTCCTAGTGAGAAAGTTTTTCCTAATATCCAACCTTGACCTCCCCAGCTGTAATTTGAAACCATTGCTCCTTGTTCTGTCCTCTGTTACCCTCGAGAACAGCCTAGCTCCCTCCTCTTTGGAGCACCCCTTCAAGTAGTTGAAGGTTGCTATCAAATCTCCCCTCAGTCTTCTCTTCTGTAGACTAAATAAGCCTAGTTCCTTCAGTCTCTCCTCATAAGTCATGTGCCCCAGCCCCCTAATCATTTTTGTTTCCCTCCGCTGGACTCTTTCTAATTTGTCCACATCCTTTCTGTAGTGGGGAGCCCAAAACTGGACACAGTACTCCAGATGCGGCCTGACCAGTGTCGAATAGAGGGGAATTATCACATCCCTCCATCTGCTGGCAATACTCCTACTGATGCAGCCTAATATGCCATTGGCCTTTTTGGCAACAAGGGCACACTGCTGGCTCATATTCATCTTCCCGTCCACCATAACTCCCAGGTCCTTTTCTACAGCGCTGCTACTTAGCTGATCGGTCCCCAGCCTGTAGCAGTGCATGGGATTTTTCCGTCGTAAGTGCAGGACTTTGCACTTGTCTTTGTTGAACCTCATGAGGTTTCTTTCGGCTCAGTGTTCCAATTTGTCCAAGTCTCTCTGGATCCTGTCCCTGCCCTCCAGAGTATCTACCATTCCCCCCAACTTGGTGTCATCCGCAAACTTACTAAGCACGCAGTCTATTCCATCATCAAGATCATTAATGAAGATGTTGAATAGAACCGGCCCCAGGACCGACCCCTGGGGCACTCCACTCGTTACCGGTTGCCAACCAGACATCGAGCCATTGATTCCTACCCGCTGAGCCCGTTGATCTAACCAGTTTTCGATCCACCTTACGGTCCACTCGTCCAACCCATACTTCCTTAACTTGCCAACAAGAATGCTGTGGGAAACCGTATCAAAAGCCTTGCTAAAGTCAAGGTATATCACGTCAACGGCTCTTCCCGCATCCACAAATCCAGTCATCTCATCATAGAAGGAAATCAGGTTGGTCAGGCACGATTTGCCCTTGGTGAATCCATGTTGACTGTTCCTGATCACTCTATTGTCCTCCAAGTGTTTCAGGATGGATTGCTTGAGGACCTGCTCCATGATTTTCCCAGGGATTGAGGTGAGGCTGACCGGTCTGTAGTTCCCCGGATCCTCCTTTTTCCCTTTCTTAAAGATAGGTACTATATTTGCCTTTTTCCAATCCTCTGGGACCACCCCCGTTCACCACGAGTTCTCAAAGATAATGGCCAGCGGCTCTGCAATCACTTCCCCCAACTCCCTCAGCACCCTCGGATGCAGTTCATCCGGCCCCATGGACTTGTGCACATCCAATTTCATTAAGTGTTCCCTAACCTGACTTTCCATCACTGAGGGCCACTCTTCTCTCCAGTCCGCGTTACCCCGTGTAGTAGCCTGGGAGCTGGCCCGCCCTGTGAAGACTGAAGTAAAAAAAGCATTGAGTACTTCAGCCTTTTCCGCATCATCCTCCACGAGGATGCCTGCCCCATTCAGTAAGGGACCTACACCACCTCTGATCCTTTTCTTGTTGCTAATATACTTATAGAATCCCTTTCTGTTATCCTTCACATTTCTTGCTAGCTGCAACTCCAATTGTCCTTTGGCCTTTCTGATTTGATCCCTGCAGTCCCGAGCAATATCTTTATACGCCTCCCTTGTCATCTGTCCAAGCTTCCACTTCTTGTAAGCTTCCCTTTTATGTTTCAGCTCCCCGCAGAGTTCCCTGCTAAGCCACGCTGGTCGCCGTCCACATTTGCTGTTCTTTCTCCACATCGGAATGTTATCTTCCTGTGCCTTTAACAGGGTTTCTTTAAAATACAGCCAGCTGTCTTGGACACCTTTCCCCTTCAGATCAGCTTCCCATGGGACCCTGCCCATCAGCTCCCTAAGGGAGCCAAAATCTGCTTTTCTGAAGTCCAGGGTGTGTGTTCTGCTTCTTTCCTTCCTTCCATTGATCAGGATCCTGAACTCTACCATCTCATGGTCGCTGCTGCCCAGGTTGCCATTTACTTCTACTTCCCCAATCAATTCTTCTCTGTTTGTGAGCAATAGGTCTAGAGGTGCAAGGCCCCTAGTTGGTTCCTCCAGCATTTGTACTAGGAAGTTGTCTTCAATACTCTCCAAAAACTTCCTGGATCGCCTGTGCACTGCTGTATTATCTTCCCAGCAGACATCAGGATAATTGAAGTCCCCCATAAGAACCAGGGCCTGCGACGATCTGGAAACTTCTGTTAGTTGTCCATAGAACGCCTCATCCACCTCCTCTTTCTGGTCTGATGGTCTGTAGCAGACACCCACCACAACATCCCCCTTGTTGCATTCTCCCCTAAACTTAACCCACAAGCTTTCAACCATCTTGTTTCCACTTTCATAGTGGAGCTCCGAGCAGTCATATATGTTCAGCCCCAATGCTGTCTTAAAGTGTATTTGTCTTGGGTAGTGAGGGGGCCTCCCTTGGAGACAGACAGGGTTGGGACAGCCTACCCCCAGGTGGGCAGAGCCAGAGCCTTCCTGCCCAGGGGGTGGAACAGAAGTATAAAGGAAGTGTCTGGGAGCTCAGTCTGGGCTGAGCTATCAAAGGGGAAGGGCATCTCTCACCCACCCACTCCAGCTATAGGCCACCAACCTATGACTGAGTTATTTACCTCCTTAAATCATGATTTAAGGACTTTAAGATACAGAGAGTTCACTGACCTAAAGTAGCTGCCAGCCACCAATGACTGGGAGAAGACCCTGCCAGGGTGTGACCTGGAGGAACTACCATCCATTGACATCACCAACGAGTTGCCAGATATGCCACCCATGGATGAGGTCGAGGATCTGTGTAATCTGCCCCTGGCCGAGTACCCTGAAGAGGCCGAGTGGACCATATTGAATCAGGTACCACAGGAAGAGAGGGCAGGAAGTAGCTGGAGGAGTAGCCAGGGGAGCTGGGCAATAGTGCAGTGGTTGTGTGGCCTGGGGACAAGTGAGTGCATTGCAGCTGGAGTCCGATGGACCCTGTAAGCAGATGCCTATGACACAGATAGGGACCTGGGCTGGGATGCAGTGGAGTCGGATGGGCCTGTTTCCCCCTCCCACCTTTTTACAATACCCCTGGAGAGAATATCTGATCCCGGCCTGTAAAGCCTGCCCACCTGGGCCTATAGGCTGTTTGCCTGCCTGCCCTCCCCAGGGCCTATAAGCTAGGTTTCTGCCTCAGGGCAAAGCTCTAACTCATGGACTTGCCCGCTGAGGCTGGAGACCACTTGGTTGCCTGCCCTACGTGGGACTGGGCTACTGACTGCTAACCCTCCTGGCACCACAAAAGGGGCCCGGACTCCTGCAACTCCGCTAATTCCCTGCACTGATTGACTTGCATGTCCAGGAGCGAGGTAATGAGGAGACGTGGCCTTCCTTCAAACAGACAGACATGGAGGGACAGCCCAATGCCTTAAATCTTGAAATATAAATTATTAGCTGTACTTCCTACTCAAAACAGATATCAGTCAAGCTGGATTTCTACAGTTATAACTTCAGGATGGGGACTGATCCTGCAACCTTCCTCAGGCAAAAGTCTAAGTGAAGTTAATGGGGATTTTGGCTGAATAAGGACTGCATGACTGGATCCATGTTTAGTTATATAAAATCAATAATTTACTTTGACATTTCACAGAACAGAAAAATGACAGGACCACACCCACAGTGAATGTGGATGCTCTAGAACTTGCCAAAGAATGTCTACCCAGGTAACAACCACCACATATAAAATATTTTTTACCAAGGGATGATTTGCACATCTTTTTTCTCTGATGTAGTATAAACAGAATGTGTGAATGAATAGTATTTGAACATTATTTTAATTCCCTAGAAATAAACAAACATATTTTTCAATGCTGTGGCTTACCATTCTTGATTTAGGTGGTCACTCAACAAAAATAAGAATATCCTTTTTTAACATACACAAGGGGAAATCTCAGCCCCACTGAAGGCTGTGGGAATTTCATCAATTTTGGTAAGACCCGGATTTCACTGACAATGTCACTCCACTCCATAGTAAAATGGTTAAATAACAGATCTCACTAATGATCTATCACAAGCCTCCCATTTCTACTTAGCATATTCCTATATGCACACTTTGATCTGATTTTCATGACATTCTTTTGTTAATGCATTCTTAAAGAGATTTTCTGGTCCTTGAACCAGGGTGACAAAGTGGCAAAGACCATTGCCAAGGATGAGCTTGTTTTTAAATTTCACTTTTCTCGAAAGTGAAAAATAATACCATGGGGAGGGGGAGGGGAACCTTGTGAAAATGGTTTGATTTACTAGATACAACAATATCACTTTTACATTTAAGTTATCTCAGACAGTGCCATTTCGTTATCAGTTCAATCTTTTGCAGCATATATACTGCACTAGTTCAACTGCTTAATGAGTTCAGTCAGCAAAACTGCATTCTGATCAACAATTCCAATGAACAAGAACTGCACCTTTGATTGATATGAACAGAGGAAATATCCCTCAATGCAGGTCCAGCTGGGACCCTACCTTTTGATAAGAAATAAAAATTCATTATTTTCATAAACTTGTTATATGGAACTAACTTATATTTGAAGACATAAAGTAGATTGGGTCATTCAGGATTACCCTAAAGAATTTACAACATATTTCAGAATGCCTCAGTTGGAAGAAATCACCTCTGGACTAGAAGATTATATCCTACAGGTTTAAGTTCCTCACCATAATGTGGGCTCATATACAATATTGATATGATGGAATTCTAAGAGTTCAGGGACAGTTAAGCGGTGCCAAATTTCAAAGGCAATATGTCAAATAGTTCTCTCCTATTTCTCTCTAGTGGTTGCCAGCTGAGGCATTAAAGAACCTAAGGCATTATTTGAAAAAAGTAGGAAATACCACTGTGTTCCAACTAATGTTCACGTATTCAGGGAAACAGGTTTTTGCATACCAGACTGAATGTAAGCGTTAGCAGAATGCATCATTTCTGATATTTGCCTACAAATCCCTACACTAACTTTTTTTTATTCATTACTTTTTAAAGCTCTCTGGGGAGAACTTCAAGAATGAAACCTGCTATACAATACCAATTCTATCCTATTATATTCTGAAATCCTTACAAGAATGGATGGATAGATATAAGATTGTGAAGTTCTGACTCATATCATGGTTCCTATACTATAAGAGTAAGAATATCCTATACTATAAAAATAAGATTAACAGATAAGATATAAGAAAAAGATATACAATTCTTGCATCCAGTATGAATTATAAAATTCATTCTCGAAACATCTGAGTTAATATTACTAAAAGTATATTACGACATGAATGTCAGAAGGCAACCCTCAACTGGGGTGCCTTCTAGGACTAAGGCACTGCATGACCCATCTGCCTGCCTTAGTCTTCCCTTCAGCAGTTCCCAGAAATAGTTCAACAAGTCTTGGAATATATATAGCTCTTGTTTGGTTAATTTATTACAAAATAAAGTCTCATGCATACAAACAAATTAAGTCCCAATAGTTCATCAAGGTACAACTCTGGAATTTCTCACTTTGTTCAGGCTCTTTGCATCTCCACCACACTCACTTCCCAGATATTGTTCCAGCATCAATCATTGCACCTATGCTAACTTCCTGGCAGTTCTTCCTTCTTTCCTGGGGAAAGCCTACAAAACTTTCTGCTTTCTGAAGGTTTTCCCCAGGCAGCATTCTGATGCTCCTTTGGTTTCTTCCCTGTGGTGAGATAGCTATGTCACTTGCCAAAACTCTCACTTTCAGACAGCTCTCACCTGCCCTTTTCCTGACAGACTTTATCTGCACTCTATGATCCCTTACATATTCTTTTAATCTGGGAAGTTAACGGTCCCTAAGTGAGATTTCTAGCCAGTCTGTAATGCAGCAATAAGCAATTGTTTAATGCTCCCTTTGAAGTAAAAATTTCCAAAAATTAAATACATCCCCATAAGTAGACCCAGAAACACCTCCTCAGCCAAACAGATGATAAGGCTGTCTACATTACCAATTACTCCCTCCAAGTCCACCAGAACCTATTGGTTTGGGTTCTGCTATAAAGTTCACTATAGTCAACAGATTTTTTCTTCGTTAATTTCCACAGTTTCGGATCTAAACCATAACCCCCAGTTCAGCCAAACATGTATTTAATTTTAATCTCACGAGTAATGCTATTGACTTCAATAGGATACCTTGTGTACTTTAAATTAGGCATGATTTTAATTGCTTGCTGAAATGAGGTCACAGAGAACAATAGACAAACTCCATCCTGAATCAGAACACTAAAAACGGGTACCCATCTGATTCTTCAGGTAAGTCTCACAGTCCTATAGCAGTCATCAAAAAGAGCCAATATTAAGCAGCTGTATCTGAAATACTTTACCCTAACTCCATCAAGAAATGTAAGAAACTATAGTTTCACAGAAATCATCTAACTCAAATATATATACATATATGTAAAAATTCCTTCTTTTTAAAAATTGAAATGCATATAAAAGGTAGAACTCAGCAGAAGGCAAAGAATTTGCAGATCCAGTCAACTCCACTCATCAAACACATAACTCTCATTATAGCACTAATTTAGTTTGCTTAAGAAGAATAGGTTTGTCCCTATTTTATTTTGTTTTTACCCTCAAGCAACTATAAAAATGTATGTGCCTAAAGGAGAACACAATTGAATTGTAATAGAATTCTTTATAACACAGTCTGGAATGTAACCAAATAGTATAAGAAAACCTTCTACATCGATTAGAGCATGCACCGAAGATATGAACAATAAGGAAGAAGAAAGTGAACCAACCTTCAGAAGTATGCTGAGAGAACTCATTAGACACAGTGCATGGTAACGTCTTGGCAGACAAAATTTGAAGCAGTGAATTCTATTGTGAACTCCACAAAAAGGGAATAGATGAAGTGATGAAGAAGGCAGACAGAAAATCAGTTGATCTGATTATAAATTATGAGCCTCATAATTAGTGACAAACATCTCCAAGATTGCCAACACCAAAACCTCAAAAAGTCCCCCAAAAGATCCCCAAAAAGTCATGAGCTCAGATTTAAAATCACAATAATAATAATTAATAATAATTTATGGAATTTATTTCCTTCCCCACTACCTTTACAGATCATGTTTTCAAATGTATCCTGCAGCCATCAGAGCTAGAAATTTGTTTAAAAAAACAAAAACAATAAAAGCTGGAATTCTCTCACAATCATGGGTTTTAAGAATCTTTACAGAAAACACTAACTCTTATTATATTAAGGGTAAAGTTACAAGAACTCGTAACATTGCACCTCTCAAATAAATTCTGGTGAACAGTAATGTCATGCTGAAGATGTGCTAATAATATTTTAAAACTGACATGTCTTTGCATAGTTGTAGCCATTCTGGGCATTCCAGTGAGAATGGGAAATACATACAATGTAGCATTTATGGAAAGGCTGATGCCTGAATTACTTAATTAAAGATGATTCTTAATGTAGAGAGAAAAATGGCCAGGTACTCATAAGAAGGCAGGGTGGTGGTATTAAATAAGAGGTTATCATTAAAATAACTTGAGAGTTAGATAGAGAATTCTAAATGCAATTATATAAATAAAATATATATAAAATCTTATTTTCTCTCATTTTTAACTCAGAAAAGTTAAGTAGGATTTAATACTAGAAAAAATTCTGTTATATGCAGGCAAGTTCTGGGCAATTTTTAATATGAAAACATACGTTTTTCTGAGACCAGAACATTGCAGTTTGACTACTGGGGAGAAGAAAATCTGTGTAGATTAGGCAAGACAAGTTGAAGAAGGATTGTGCCTGGTCTAGGCTAGCAAATTAGGCCAGTTTAACTACATCAATCAGGTGTGTGAAAAATCCACACTTCTGAACAGAACTTTTAAATCAACCTAAGTCCCCACATAGACAGCATGATGTCACTTTGGAAGTGAATTAAAGTAACCCAAATTAAGGCCACTTTAATTCTGAATGAGGATGTCCCCACTGGGGTTAATGTGGTTTAACTCTAATCCTTTTCAAATTCAGAGCTTTAGTTAATTTGAATTAACTCTCCTGGATGTCCCCATGTAGACAAGTCCTGAAGCTACATTTACTGTTAGTCCTAAAATAATGTGTTGGTCAAGTATTTAACAAAAATCATTTCAAATTACTCATATTTGTACACCCAAAGTATAAATGAATATGCCACATTTTAAATGATGACCTGGTTTTAAGACTAGAGGTTTTAGGTGCTATGGTAGTGGCAACAATAAAAATATTGCTACAGCTACTAAATCATGAACCCTCCATCAATCCTTATTCATATAGTCAATGTGACTCCCTTTGAATTCACCATCAATTCTGCCTGAGTAAATCTTGAATAAACACTTAAGAAGGACTTCAGGATTTGGACTGTAGTAAGTATTTTAATTATTCCTTTTTAGACAATATATATTATTATATGAAGACCAAAATTTCATTCAGAAAACAGACATTCTCTTTTTCTAGTTTCATATCCCTCCCAATGAAAGGATAGATGTCTAAATGATGTGTACTCTCTCTGCTAGCTCCCACTAGATTCTTACACAATGTTGTACAAGATTGTTTTTCCCTGATACAAGTAATAGGATACTGTGTTTATTAACATCCACAAAACAAACATAATTTGAAGCACACAAACACACTCATATATAAAACCACCCAATGGAGAAATCCACATGAAAATATTATGAACTGGAATTAGGCTCACTATGATTTAACTGCCTTAGATAGGTCACACTACATGAACAAATGGCTCAAACACTGGGGTTAGTACAGAACGTCCCCACTCCATGAAGAGCCCATTCAGCAGCTTCAGGTAAGGGAAAAATCTTTGGCTGATGGTAGATAACAACAGTAACTATGCTTTAAGGGAGAAAAGCACCTTAACCAATTACCACAGCAATAATGTAACAATATACATTGCATTATTGCTGCTCTAATGTGGGGAGGCAAGATTATTGATCAGAATTCCAGAAATGTGGATGTTATTATTGTTATTAATTTGTATTACAATAGCACCTGGAATCCATAGTCATATATCGGAAGCCCACTGTGCTAGACAGTGCTCTGGAAGAGGATATGCAGGGAAGAGAAATGGCAAAGAGAATGAGTACTGCAATAACGGTATGGAGGAATTTTAGTAATCCAAGGTTGGAAAATCTCAAGCTCTTCACATCTGTAACATTAAGAGATACAACTGCCATTGCCTGAATTACTTGCAGTGTTAAGAACCAACGTACCACAATGCAACCAAAAGAAGGAAACTGCAGTTTTCAGCAAGGAGAGTGTATTATTTACTCTTCTCTTGGAAGTGAGGTCTTTGTTTTCGTTGTTCATACCAATAGGAGAAACTAAGCTTTTCATTCCCTTTATCCACAGATCCCAGAGCATCCATGTGATGACTACCGCAGCTCAAACTCACCAGTTCCTATCAGCCCCTGGACAGCAAGAATTGCTTTTTCAGAGCTTCATTGACCTTGGCTTTCCCAATATCAATAAGGTCATGTTTTGATGAGCAGAAAGTGCATGTTTTCTAATTGTTTTAGGTCTTGGTAAGGGACCAGGAAATAGGCAGTCTTGACTAGTGATCACAGCTGATCTGGAGTTTCACAGCTCAAGGACAGCCATGAGGCTGTGAAAAGGATAATCACTAGATCCAGGATCAATAAGTAAGAGTCAGGGTCAGATATTGGAGACCAAAGAGCAAAATGAGGTGTGGAGTCCCAACAGGCCAGGACTGCCTGGAGTTTCAACAGGCCATCTGGCTGCCTGGACAACTTCTCCAGGCTTAAATAGTAATCATGGACCAATCAGCAGGTGTCACAAACAGCTGTCACTAGAAACCTATGGTTAGTAGTTCCTGTAGCACCTAACATTCACAGAGCTCCATGGCAAGTTGCTACATGTCCTCCCAGTGGTGATGGGAGAACATCAGCTGTCCTAGCTACTATAGAGTGGGGTTCTAATCACACAGATTCTCATGCTCAGTTGAATTAATTCAATAAAATTAAAATCTCCATAAAGATGGAGGCTAATGCAGTTGATGCCAAGTCTCCTGCATTAGCTACAACATGGCCAACTACTATGAATTTACATAGGTTAGCCTGTGTTTTACTAGGGCTTTTCAACCACATTAAACTAACTCAGTTGAAAAGAAACGTTTTGTTTGTTTGTTCTGGTCTCATGGAGTCATACCCTAAAGTTATTCTTTATTCAGCAACTTCATGTAATGAAGTTTCAGGGTACATTTACTAGCACTGGTTTCCATGCAGATGTGGACTGAGGAGTATCCAGAGGAACAAGAGTCTCTTTCAGTGTCCCACTGCACCTGAACTCAATATATTCTTTTACTTCAGACAATGTATAACATTATTGAAATTTTCTCTCGACAATCACCATATCTATTTATAGATATCATATGCTCAGAGAAAATCTCCATAGATCTGTTCACCTGGTCTGAGAAATGATGCATACTGGATTTAAAAAAAAAAAAACATTTTTATTTACAAAACCTAATTTCCATTTGTAAATAAGAAGAAAATCCCATAAACACACACCCTAAACCCACAGTGGGTAGGCAACAAATCTCTACATTTTTGCCTTTTATTTTTAACAGCACTGAACATTTGTATTACAATTAGTTTTCACATAACCATGATTCACTGTGGAAAAGAATTGAGCTGGAATTGAGCTGGAAAAATGGTGAGAGCCACATAGCTAGGTAGGTGTGACTAAGGAAAAGAAAAGAGAAAGAGAAAAACAGAAAAGATAAACAAAAACATTTTTAAAAAATGAAAGAGAAAATTGCAGATAATTTTATATTTACAGAGCTCAAATTGTCATTATTATGATACATTTTTCTGGATGGCCTAGAATATATATTGAAATTAAGCCAAATTTTCTGAGGAAATATTTTAATATTGACCTTAAATATAGCATTCTCAGAGCATCACAATGTTTCATCACACTTCCCATACCCAGCTATTAAAAAGAACATTAAAGAATGCAATTAATACTTAGGATAAAAAAAAAACAAAACCCTACACTCTTTTGCACATAGGATGAAAGCAGATAACTAAATCAGATGATAGGCAAAGCAATTAGCAAGGAAAACTTTATGTTAATAAAGTAGTAGTGCTTGTTAGGTCATCTTAATTATGCATACTAAGCTTTGACTTGAGGCGTATTACACTATGGAAAATTAATAGGTGTACAGCAGAAGAATTATAAAACCATACCACTTTATTCATGCAACAGAGTGCTTGTCATGTCATCGTATTTCTTCTCTTATACTATTTTTAGTGTGTGGTTGTGTAAAAACTGTGTTACTTATGTGTATTTTAAATCAATTATACTATGTCAAATTCCATGAAAGTAGCATTAGCATTATTTAGTTGTTTTACTGTTTACATATATTTCTGTAAATGGGACTATAGGGAGTAAAGTATATAGATGATAATATAGATATAGATAAAGATTTTTTTTTCCTGTGAATGGAACTTCAGGTTATTATGCTACCTTTTTGTCTCTGAAGACATATTAAGAAGTAAAACTGGGCATGGAGCAATTTTCCTGCTCCTATGAAAATGTTCAATATTTTTTCCTATTATGATTCAAGATAAAAAGTCAAAATCTCAAAAATTTCCATGAACTGAAAATTTGAAGAAAAAAAAAATCAGATTGGGTCAATTAAAATGTTTTGTTCTGATGCTGAACTTTAAATATATTTATTTGTTTACCTTTTTAAACTATAAATTAAATTTTGTAACAAAAAGCCATTTCAACATGAGTAAGAGAAAATTTCATTTAAAATGGTATGTTTGAAAATTTTGAAGGCAAGCTTTTTTCAAAATAAGAGATCCATCAAAGCCAATACTTTCCCACAAAACAGTTTCATGTATGAGAAATTTCCAACTGTCAAAAACATTTCTGACCAGTTTTATTTTTGAAAATCTCCACATCTAAATGTATCTGTGCCTTCTTGTAAAACAAACTGCTACATGAAGACATTGAGAGTAAGAATTTAGGATGATTCAAACAATAATTGGATATTGAGATGGGTAAAAAAAAAATCCAGAGTTATGGCAAAGCTATTAACCTCATATTCCAGGACCTAGGCCAAACTCTAGGAATTAGAGATCAAGATGAGATGTAATTTGAGGGGCATTTTATCTCACAACTGCCCACTGTGGGGTGGTCTTAAACATTCCTATGAAATGTCTGCTGCTGACCACCTTCAGAGACAGGATATTGAACTAGATGGAGTGTGGCTTGGATCTAGTATGACAATTCCTTTGTTATTCATATATGTGTGTTTGTTTCCTTATGTATAAATGAACTCTACCTCATAGTCAGGGGTAATGAAGAGGTTCTTTCCCTATACGGTGCCCTGTGTTAACAGTCATTGCATTGCTGTGGTGGCCTCTCTTCCCATATCTCAGCTTTCAGACCAGATCATGATTTAGTACATCCTTCGCTTCCCCAGGCAGTCCATATCCTGCCCTGCTTTTGGGACAACCACCAGAACCTGCTGCCAGTGGCTTCTTTATGCCTCCCCAGATGTTTACCAGCCTCCTCTAGTCCAGGAGGGATCCCAGGACCTATTCTCCCTTCTGGACTTCCTCTTCACCACCTCTTTATTCCCAGAGAGTAACTGCAGACTCCATTCCCCATATTCCCTTCTGTTTTCAACCTCTTGACTTTGTAATCAGCACCCAGTCCCTCCCCAGCTGGCTTCATCATCAATTAAGCCTGTTTTTTTCTCTCTCCCAGGTGCGACCAGGTATGTTAATTGGCCTTTTAGGTCCACATTACCCCATTCGGGGCTTGTGTGGAGTATAGACTCCATCACAACTGTGACACTGGCAAACCAGGTGTCAGTTCTTGCCACGGCTTAAGGCCTCAGTTAAGCACTGACAAATTTGTTGCTGGAAACCAGTCTATTTCACCTATGCATTATTAACCTATCACAATGAGTTTTGTGTTTAGAAATATTGAAATGCTGGTAAGTTGCTGCATACGTTAATCTCATTTGTGATGTCTTTATCACGTAGTATAAAGTAATATTTACATTATTGCTTTATAGCTATAAAAAAAACTTTGCTTTGCTACTGTTGATGCAAGCAGGAGGAATACTATCCTGCCCATCAAGAAAGGCTATTGAAATTAAAGGGGCATTTGTGGAACATAATAATACATATATTTTGTTAACTGCCCCCTCACACAATGAAGAGGCTTTGTACAAAATGGCTCATCCCATCAGTTTGAATTCTGGAAGAAGGATATAAAAATAGCTGTCAAGAAAATTTTTCATCCCTTCTGTTGTTTTGGACACTCAGAGAGCTAGAGCTATTAAAGAGGAGCAGAGATCCTCAGGATAAGACATTCAGAACTGGCAGATTATAACTCAGTCACCTTTTAAAACCATATACTGTAACTCATTTGTGTAGATATAATGTTTGCCTGTTTTAATCTTCCAATAATTAATTTATTTTCTTAGTTAATAAACCCATAGTTTACTATAGGATTGGCTATGAATATTGTCTTTAGTGTGAGATCTAAAGTACAAACTGACCTGTAGCACATGGCTGATACTTTGGGATTGAGAGCAATCTAAATATTTTGTGATCATAAGAACATAAGAACATAAGAAAGGCCGTACTGGGTCAGACCAGAGGTCCATCTAGCCCAGTATCTGTCTACCGACAGTGGCCAGTGCCCAGGTGCCCCAGAGGGAGTGAACCTAACAGGCAATGATCAAGTGATCACTCTCCTGCCATCCGTCTCCATCCTCTGATAAACAGAGGCTAGGGACACCATTCTTAACCCCTTTCTGGCTCATAGCCATTTATGGACTTAGCCACCATGAACTTATCCAGTTCCCTTTTAAATATTGTTATAGTCCCAGCCTTCACAACCTCCTCAGGTAAGGAGTTCCACAAGTTGACTGTGCGTTGTGTGAAGAAGAACTTCCTTTTATTTGTTTTGAACCTGCTACCTATCAGTTTCATTTGGTGACCCCTGGTTCTTGTATTATGGGAGTATTTAAACAACTTTTCCTTGTCCACTTTTTCCACATCAGTCATAATTTTATATACTTCTATCATGTCCCCCCTCAGTCTCCTCTTTTCCAAGCTGAAGAGGCCCAGCCTTTTCAATCGTTCCTCATACGAGGCACTCTCCAAACCCCTAATCATTTTAGTTGCCCTTTTCTGAACCTTTTCTAGTGCTAAAATATCTTTTTTGAGATGAGGAGACCACATCTGTACACAGTATTCGAGATGTGGGCGTACCATGGATTTATATAAGGGCAATAATACATTTGCAGTCTTATTTTCTATCCCCTTTTTAATGATCCCTAACATCCTGTTTGCTTTTTTGACCGCCTCCGCACACTGTACGGACATCTTCAGAGAACTATCCACAATGACTCCAAGATCTTTTTCTTGACTCGTTGTAGCCAAATTAGCCCCCATCATATTATAGGTATAGTTGGGGTTATTTTTTCCAATGTGCATTACTTTACACTTATCCACATTAAATTTCATTTGCCATTTGGATGCCCAATCACTTAGTTTTGTGAGATCTTTTTGAAGTTCTTCACAATCTGCTTTGGTCTTGACTATCTTGAGTAGTTTAGTATCGTCTGCAAACTTAGCTACCTCACTATTTACCCCTTTCTCCAGATCATTTATGAATAAATTGAATAGGACTGGTCCTAGGACCGACCCTTGGGGAACACCACTAGCTACCCTTTTCCAATCTGAGAATTTACCATTTACTCCTACCCTTTGTTCCCTGTCTTTTAACCAGTTCTCAATCCATGAAAGGACCTTCCCTTTTATCCCATGACAACTTAACTTACATAACAGCCTTTGGTGAGGGACCTTGTCAAATGCTTTCTGGAAATCTAAGTACACTATGTCCACTGGATCCCCCCTGTCCACATGTTTGTTAACCCCTTCAAAGAACTCTAATAGATTAGTAAGACACGATTTCCCCTTACAGAAACCATGTTGGCTATTGCTCAACAGTTTATGTTTCTCTATGTGACTGACAATTTTATTCTTAACTATTGTTTCAACTAATTTGCCCGGTACCGACGTTAGACTTACCGGTCTGTAATTGCTGGGATCCCCTCTAGGGCCCTTTTTAAATATTGGCGTTACATTAGCCGACTTCCAGTCTTTGGGTACCGAAGCCATTTTAAGGGACAGGTTACAAATCTTAGTTAACAGTTCCGCGACTTCACATTTGAGTTCTTTCAGAACTCTTGGGTGAATGCCATCTGGTCCCGGTGACTTGTTAATGTTGAGTTTATCAATTAATTCCAAAACTTCCTCTAGTGACACTTCAATCTGTGACAGTTCCTCAGATCTGTCACCTACAAAAGCCGGCTCAGGTTTGGGAATCTCACTAACATCTTCAGCCGTAAAAACCGAAGCAAAGAATCCATTTAGTTTCTCTGCAATGACTCTATCATCTTTAAGCGCTCCTTTTGTATTATCATCATCAAGGGGCCCGACTGGTTGTTTGGCAGGCTTCCTGCTTCTGATATACTTAAAAAACAATTTGTTATTACCTTTGGAGTTTTTGGCTAGCCGTTCTTCAAACTCCTCTTTGGCTCTTCTTATTACACTCTTGCACTTAAGCTGGCACTGTTTGTGCACCTTTCTGTTTGCCTCACTAGGATTTGACTTCCACTTTTTAAAGGAAGTCTTTTTACCTCTCAGTGCTTCTTTTACATGGTTGGTGAGCCATGGTGGCTCTTTTTTGGTTTTTTTACAGTGTTTCTTAATTTGGGGTATACAGTGAAGTTGGGCCTCTATTATGGTGTCTTTAAAAAGCGCCCATGCAGTTTTCAGAGATTTCACTTTAGGGGTATAGTAATTAATTATGACTAAGACCAGTTTGTTTGGGTGGCAAGATACACTGGAATGTCCAAGGTAAGTATTGCGAGTCCATGGTAAGCTGTTACAGTGATTCAGGAGTACACATTTGTTACTGGATAGGTGAAATCATTTTGTCCTACTTCTTGAGAGTCTGTCCAAAGCTTGGCACTCATAGTCATAGTTACTCTTGACAGTGAAAAAACAACATAGAACACCAAATAAATAGGGTATCTCAGACATTAGAATGTGACAGCTGTTGGAAACGCTAATAATGAAAGACAACTGCTTTAAATTCATCATTTTGCTTTGGAAACTAGTGAAAATAAGTCTGAAAACCTCATCTGTAGGCACAACTGGGGCCATAAAATCCATTGTGAAATTTTGCATAATAGGCACTCTCTGCTCACAAGATCTTCAGAACGAGGAAACTGTCATATATTAGAACTTAGGTGCATTGGCAGAAATGTGTGTGGGGGGGTACTTGTACAGAACCAGACTACGCTATATGAACAGGACCCCGGTTTTAATAAGTAAGAGATGCTGGCGCTTCAGTTGCCTGCCTCACTTATTTTCCAACCAATGATACAAAAATATAAGGCCTTAACAGTTTTCTAATAAATTATTTAACTAAGTTCAGAAGCTTGACACTTATCTGTATTGAGATAGTCTCCTTTGCAAAGATATAATGTTAAAGTACACATATTTGCTAAGAGAATATTGGTTAGGCTATCAAGAAAGGTTATTTTCCTAAAATAAGTAATTATTGATCGGGGTGGAAAGGCAGAAGCAGATTTGTACAACAAAAGCACACAAAGGATCAATAAAAGAAAAGCTAATTTGGGAGACATGCAGCTCCAAAGGTTTTATTTAGATATTCCTCCAGACCTTCAGGTTATTTTATTTTAACTTCTTTGGTCTGAAACCAAGTATGGGTAGGACTTCTTGCAAGATTTCTTATACTTTCTAGTTTTACCTGGGACAGAAACATTGCAAAATCAAATTTTCGCATTGGCTTTGTTTCCTTCATTACTTTTATGCACTGACCACTATAGCTTCTGGGCATATGTCAAATTAAATGCAGAAAAATATTCAAATATCCACAACAGACAGCACAAAAGTCTCCTCTTTCACCAACATCACACAACCATAAATAAACCATTGATAATCTACAGTCAGACAAATGATTGACCAAAAAGATGTGCGTTGTTGCCCCATGCTCAGAAGTTTAGTGAACTCAGGCTCTGACAGAGAACCTATGTTCTACAGCTGGGGACCCACCACAGAAAAGCTGTGGCTCTACTCTCCACTCTCAACCTCCAATTGTGTACTAGAGTCTGTGATCAAAGGCAACTAAGCTGATCTTAGCTATCATGAATGTGCATAAACAGAAGATGGAAATTTGGTACCTGGACAGTGGTATGTTCTACCAGTTAGCACTTTACCCATTATACATAAACAGTAACAACATCAGAGAAGAGCAAATGGAGGACAGCAGCCACCTGTTACACAGATGCTATGAACCACCAACCAAAGGTGAAACTTCATACAGTTATACTAAGACACTCTTTTCTTTTATAAAATGCATTGTAAACATTTTAATAACCACATAGAGCTTCAATTTTAAGGTACCGAGTACAAATTTTAAAAGTCCCTAAATTATTAGATATTTTTGAAAATCTTTCCCTATGATTTAAAAATCGATACAATAAACTGCATATAACTATTTTTATATACCTTGAGTATGAAGGGTTAGATCCATCATTTTTAGATTTGATCTGTGGTTCCAGAGAAACTAATATTTCATACCTGATTTTAAAGTTCTATGCCAGCCTCTCCAGTGGAGCACAAAGGCTCTGTTATTACTTTGGTTGCTTTACCTTCCACTTGCTTCTCTCCAGAGAAACAGCTTCTGCAAAACATCTGTCCCACCAATCCTCCTCATTCCTGAGAAACACCTGTTCCCAACTCCAGTCTCTGCCCAATGCTCTAGTGCTAGTGTGTGGATTGGGAAATGTGTTCTCCTTGTAAAGGAGTGCTCTTAGCTCCTCCAGGCTCAATATATTAATAGTGATTCTATACTCTGGCTTATATTTTCTAAGTATTGTACAAACAATAGCTAATCAGTCTTCCTAGACTTACTATGAGGTAGGTGAATAAGCATTTGTATCTCTGTATTACAGATTGGTCACAGAGTGGTTATATGATATGGCCATGGTCTTTTAGCAATTGAACATCAGGATCCCAGGCTACAATCACATTTCTTGATTTTTATATCTCCTCCCCAATCTTCTACACCACATACACCCCAGGAAAATGACATACCTCACTCTATACCCCAGTTTCCCCATACTAACCCTAACTTGCATGCAGCAAAATGATTCCATTATCTCAAACCCAGAACTCAAGAAAGAGAGAACATCTAGTCATCCCTCAGTTTCTGCAACATAGTTCGTGTAATATGTTGGTTTTGGTTATTGTGCACATGCAACTTCCTACTGTGAGCAATCACAATATAGACTCTACCCACCCATGCTTTCTCCCTTCCCTTTATCAGAAAATATTTGTATTTTACTGTTTTCTTAAAAATTGTAGTTTAGTCTGCATTATTTGGGGATATTTCATAATGTGCTTCTAAAGATAACATGAATATTTTTGTGAAAAAGAACAATACATACTAATTTGAGACTGCATGACAGTTCCATGTCTGATATTAAATTTTGACTGAGAATTGAGTTAAATTATTTACTTTAGTAGAAACTATATTGCAAAGTGTGGATACTAGCAAAACGTGAATTAGCAATGCTGTACTTTATGGGTAGGTGATTTCTATTCAGACTTTCTAAGGCTATGTCTACACTGGCAATTTAAGTCGACTTAAGGAGGCTTAAGTTGACTTAAAGTAAGCTACGTCTACACTAGGCTTTCATTAAGTCGACTTAAGAAATTCCTTAAGTCGACTTAATGAAATCTTAAGTCGACTTTGTTACTACCGCTCATTAAGTCGACTTAACCCTAAGTCGACTTCTTAGTCGACTTAAGGATGGTGTGGACATGGAGTAACCCTGAAGTCAACTTTATTAAGTCAACTTAAGGATGGTTAGGTCAACTTAATAAATTGGACTAAGTCGACTTAAAGCTAAGTCAACTTAGTCCACTTTGTCAAGTAGACTTCAATAATGTCGACTTTAAGTCGACTTAAAGTTGACTTTATTAAAGTCAACTTAACAAAGTCGACTTAACTTTTCTAGTGTAGACATAGCCTAAAATAGTAAGACTGTGTTCAGATAAAAGAAATTAATATATTGTTATCAATGAGAGATGCACATGAGTCACAACCAAAGGGGTGCAGATTTGATTTGTTCTGGGCTTGTAGGTTAGATTGGATCTTGGCCTGATTTAAGATAATTCACCACTGGATGGTGCAAAAGCAGTGCCTCAACATAGAGTACTCTCACCTTGTGTGTGAAGTGAGCTTCTGCAGAGACTGGGGAAGAATAAGGTTACATTCTGTGGAAAGAGGCAAGCCTTCTCTCCACCTGAGTGATTTGAAGGAAATTACACAAAGAGACACTATGATTTCCTCACTTCTCTGATCCCTCACCATGACTATTTTACTGAAAAGATCATCTACAATCCAGATTGGTAAACTGGTCAACTACCTCAGCCATTGCTGCCAAACATAGAGAATAACTTCAAGAGACCTAAAACCAGAATTCTTAAGGATGAAAGCAAGTCATAAACATCTGATAAAGAAAAGTTTGAAAATATACCCTTTCACTATGCTATCTACCGCCACAAGAAACAAAACAATTCATTACACTGTGGATGAATGTTTGACTCTAGTGATGGCTTCTAGGGCCAATTAAGGGGGTTAACAGAGCCCTGAGAGTTTATAAATGAATTCAATTGCTTTTCCTCTATTTCTTTCTATAGCTTGAAGATAAAGTAAGGATCTAATGGGTAAGTTCTCTAGGCTTATATAGTGACAAATGACTATATTAGTACTAGCAATAATGGGTCTTTGTCCTGGATACTAGAAGCTTTGCTGAGCATCCTATTTCTTTACAACATGGAAAAGAAAGAACATGAGATGTGTAAGCACTGGGGCCCCATGTATTGACAAATGGGAATGGTGCCATTGCCTCCCGTAAATCTTTGTCTAGTAACCAGAAGCCCATTATTTCTTTGGTCTCTCTCAAAGGGGACATAAAGTGTAGTAAGAACAGGTGAAGAGAGATTTAAAAGCTTAAATTCTCAAAAATACATGAAAACTCATAACAGGGGGGGAAAAGGATATGAAGGCAATAATGACAAAGTAATTGAAAGAGTGATTTTCAGGCAATATGCATCTGCTTTATGCCTATTTCTAAAGCCAATTAACTGTCATTTATTTTTTACAAACGTAAGTGGACAAACAATATAGACACTGTCATACATGGTAATATTTAGAACTTGCAGTACGTTCATACATTAAATCTAATTTAAAACTTATTTGAATCCCTGTTTCCAATTATTAAATGTGGTACACTAATCCCAAACAAAGTGCAAGTAGATAAAATGATGATAATTTTCCTGTCTCTAGAGAGATAGCCATGTGATAGGCTAGCAGTCTATCCCCCGGGATCTGTTTGAATTAATATTGTGACCCACTCTTCTCTGTATCTATATATTTATAGCTAACATACTTTTTTTTTCTATTTCATCCATCTGACAAAATTGGATTGTGCCCACAAAAGCTCCTGCAATAAATAAACGTGTTAGTTTTTAAAAGGACTCCTTGTTTGTTTTCCTGTCTCTCTAACTTTCCTAGCTGTGTTGATATTTGTCATATCATGACTCTGCTTAAGAGGGACCAGGATGATACATTTGAAAACTGCTTAACCATTTACATTATCGATTGATTGTGGTTTAATAATAGGTGTCTGTAAAATTCTTAACACACATTGATAATCTCCTCTGGCCTTAAAAAAAGAGTTAAAGAAACTATCTGGTTGTGGCTCATTTAGCACAATCTATGTATATAGTATAAATCACCAAATAATATTTACCAAATGATTTTTTCAAAATTAAATATCAATGCTGTGTCTGCTAAAGGAAGAGGAGACAAAGCTGTGCCAGCACAGATATTATAAAAGCTCTATTTTTGTTATAATATTATACAGAAGGCATAAAGTGAGTATTCTTGTTCTTTAACCAATGTGACAATTGTGGAGGTTTTAACTTTTTTCAAGAAATTGAAACATTAAAACAATAATAAAGCAATAAAAAATAAAAATCAATACTAATAAGAGTGAAAAACAACAGGGTCTTTTTTTTTAACAAGAAAAATCTGTTTCATTATCTCCCATTTAAAATGAGATTTTTTTAAAAAATGTACTATAATTATAATTAACTAGATCATCTTCTTTCATAGTAAAACTTAAGGAGCCTGAACCAGAAGAATGAAAGCTCTGTGAGTTTACCCCTGCAATTTTCTGCAATATCATCTGCTTATGGGTCACCCCTATAGGGGAAGAAGTAGAACTATAGAGTGAATTGACCAGTGAATTATTCAGTATGTGTGGTTATGGACAAACATATAATAATATTTTATAAACATAAGGTAAAAATCACATCACTGAAGTTAATCACAATACTCCCAAGGACTTCAATGGGGGCCATAATATTTCCTTTTAACAAAATTGTTGAGGCTATCCCACATGCAACTACATCTAATAATACCTACTACTAAACCACAAATGACTACACTTTAAAACTTTACCACACTCATGCAAATAGGCAAGGCCATTTAGAATAAAGGATAAAGCTTTCTTCTTAATACTTCCCATTGGGTGATTCCACATGCTTCATATTCTATGAGCTCTGCATAAATAGGTGTAAGTAAATCTTCAGTATGCATCAGGTGTTGATCATACATTTGAAAATATGGGTGTTAATTTCAGCCTCACTTTACCCCTCTTTAACATAGGTATAATAATAATTACCACACAAGGACAGTATGAAGAATAAAAATTTATAAAACACATGGAGATCATCAGGTTAAGGGGGTTCTGTGTGCAAACAACATTTTCCAGGAACAGTATTACTAATAATTAGATTTCTGATTATTAGAAGTCATTGGATAAATCTATAGAGCAAGAGATTTCAAAAATAGGATGAAAAACCTTTTCCTTATTGATACATTAACTTGATTTGAGAAAACAAAGTCTAGGTTTTTTAATTATATTGGAGAAGTTTTGATATTATATTACATAATCACATTTTTAAATAAATCCATTTTAACCCCAGACAAATATTTCTCTGTACTGTGACCAAATGGTTCTAGAATTAGCATGATCCACAATAAATCCTCTTTTAAATGAAATTTAGTAAAGAACAGAGGACAACAATACAAAAAGAAGTAAAAAAAAAAAAAAAGGTTGCTTTTCAGCTATCACACTGCAAGTAACTATATGTTATATTGTTTGAGGTAAGATTAGTATGGTTCTCCAATACTAAGTAATATTTTTAGTATATTAATTATTAATGCAACTATTGACTAATCTATGTGCAATAATTAAAATGAGATTTGATACCTTCACATTAGAACAACTGAATGCTTAGACTGGACAGTGTTGAGTTCTAAGCATTTTATAATTAGGCACGCATAAATTAATCTGTAAATTGGTATTCATACCGTCATAAATCCATCCAGCAAACCTGAATCAGGTTTAGGAGGTGCTTGCAGTCGTTCCATGGACCACTTTTCAATGATGGAGGCCACCTGGCTATTCTCTGTGTTTAAGATTCTAAATCCAGTCATGTTGACACCACTGTACCGGTACGGTTCCACATCGAGAGCAAAAAGGTCCTGAAAGAGATATTCCTCATATAAATTCTTTATACATGTGAATTCTTAATTCAGCCACTTAATTCATCCATGTCTCAAGAGATAAGCACAGAAACTTGCCATGATCAATAGTATTGTATATGCTGCAAAGTACCATATGCTCATTTATATGCTAGGTTGGTATCTATTTCCTCCAACTGATGCACACATAACTACAACTCATGCTAGTGGCAGTTACCTGTATGTAAACAGGAAAGAACAGATCACAAAGACATTAACAAAGCATGTTAGGAAAAAAATTAAGCCCAGCAGTTGAACTGTATCAATTGCTAGTTACAAATACTCCATCAAGCTTAATCAAACTTGAATATTATTTGCTAATTTAATAATCCATTTTTCTATAGTTCATCACACACTGAATTTAAATGACAAAATAAGAGAAAATGACAGATTCCCTGCACTTTCTTTAGTCTCATTCTTGCTGCTAAGTGTTATCCACTACTCTAGTTTTTATCTTGCTCTATCATCCATAACATAATTTCTCCTTAATGAGCTACAGAACACTTTGTAGTGAATTAGTCTCCATTGTACCTTAATTGAATAACTTTTAAAAGTTCATTATTAAATTTAGACATTTTCAATTGGATGCTGTAGCAAAAATACATATCACCTAACTCTATACATCCTTCATACTGATTTCTCACCGCCTACAATTATTTTACCATACCTCAGAATACAGAAATATCTTTAATTAACCTGATTTATTTATTTCTCTATAGCAATGGTTCTCAACTGTTCCAGATTAACAGTCTGTGTTGTGTACTCCAAGTTTCACCTCAATTAAATACTTGCTTAGAAAGTAAGAAATAAAAATACCAAAGTGTCACAGCATACCATTATTGAAAAATTGTTTACTCTCTTATTTTACTATATAATTATAAAATAAGTTGATTGGAATATAAACATTGTACTTAATGTATAGTGTAAAGAGCAGTATAAACAAGTTATTGTCTGTCTAAAATTTTAGTTTGTACTGACTTCGCAAATGTTTTTTATTGTAACCTGTTGTAAAACTAGCCAAATGTCTCCTTGAGTTGAGGTACCCTGCAGAAGGCCTCCTGTACACATACCCATGGTTGAGAACCACTCTTCGATAGCAATGGTTCCCAACCTATGCTCTGTGGACCACTGGTGGTCCATGAGTGTACTACAAGTGGTCCGTGGGGGAGGAGGAGAGAATATTAGGTAAATGTTATCTTTTTCCCACAGGTAGGCCTACTGTATGTAAATGTACTGTGACGAGTGCATTATGTTTGTGAGTGAGCATAATAAATTATTAAAAATAGCTGCATTTTTAATACCCCTTGATATATAAGTTTGACTCCTGTCAGCCACAGGCTATGTTTAAAATGGCTTGCTTACATGGTGGTCTGCAAAAGCTTTCGATGACAATCTAATGGTCCACATAAGGAAAAGGCTGGGAACCACTGCTTTACAGCATTTTAATTAAGATATTTTCTAAATGAAAAAATAGACATTCCTTCCATCTGGCAGACTAAATAAGGTTAGAAAAAAAAAAGTCACAAATTTCAAATAGACCAAGTGATTTCAAGATCAAGCTCTTATCCTCCAGTGCAGTTTCTAGCACCTCTGTGTAGTCCAGAGGTCTTCACTAGGCAATCATGAAAAAAAAAGGAGAAAAAAAAACCAAATCAAACAAAAAAACCCCACCAACCTTTTATGACTTAATAAGCAGAACGCCAGCCAGCAGGAAAATGCTTCAGTACTACATAGCAGACTGTATCAAGACTAAGCTTTTTCTGATTTCCTTAATAAAGTGCTAAAGAAGGTGACACAGATGCTTATTTAGCAGTCCTGCATCACATTATTTCTTTTGAGAAACCCTTCATCCTCCACACTTTTCAACCAACACTCTTTATCTTTCATTTCCTTTTTTTTTTAATTGTTTATTTAATATATTCTAGTTTTCTATGAATGGTAACGTTATGGTTGATATTTATCAGAATGCACATATTTGCCCATTGGAGAACAAGCAGAGAAATAATCAGGGGGAAGTAGTATATGATGAATTGTTCACTGTTAACATTAGAACTCAATCCTAACTTCAAATACAGTTATCTTTCCAGATTCTAATTAAAGTTTATGGTATTATTGTTCATATAAAATATATAGACTATGTAAGCATTCAGACTGTCTGCTGTATGACACCTATTTACAAATTGCCATTCTTGTGTCCTTATTCCAAAGACAATGTACATTTTAGCAGAAGAGTTAAAAGTAATGAGAACTACATTACAGTACTGCTGTACTCCTACATTATTTCTTTCCCTTCAAATTTCAAATGCTTTCAAACATCTACTCAAAAATCCCACTCTCAATAACTAATTATTTAATCCAAAAAAATTCATGTTTACACAAAAATATAATAAATATACACAATTCAGTGTACTAATGAGCTAGTGCCTTTGGCCCCTGAATCAATCACTAAAGAATACAAATCCAAAGACTGCTCTAAATGTGGTGATTGGGAAAATTATTTGACAGCAATTTCACTGTGTCAGGTAAGAAGCAATTAATAAATCAAAGCAGCTGAAACTCGGTTGTGATTTATAGAGCTCTACTGCAGCAACAAAATCTATCATAGACCGGTGTATTCCAAATTTGCTGTCATTGACACAAACTGATCATTTGCTCACTAGAGGAACTAGTGTTTCAAGAAATGGAAATATTTAATTACAATTACAATCCTGATTTTAAAATTTAGTGAAAATCCCATGCTAAAATATGAAGCAAAGAGACAAATAGAATGAGATAGAAAGCTCAAATCACTCAACCCAGCATTTCTCACTTATGAATGAATTCAAAATACAATATACTTTAAAAAAATCTTGAGAAATCTGGAATCATTTGGTTAGTTTGAGAGCTCTGACAAGGTGAATTATGTACTATGTGCAATTCCAGCATCTCTGAGTTCCACAAAGGCCTTACATCTTACTTTAACAAAGAAAAGTTATGGTTATGTAAGTTCCAAAGAGATAGCCATGCCAGTCTAGTCCAGCCAAGGAGTCTGTGGCACTTTTAACAACTAGCTAATTTATTTACTGCATGAGTTTTCATGGGAGAAAATCCCACTTCATCAGATGTATGTTATTGTATGGTTATGTAAGATTCTCTGTTTTTACTAACCTAATGAGGTTCATCTTTAAGAATTATTTCATTAAAGGCTGGTACTCAGGCTGTTCCAGTGCTGCTGTTTTCTATGTTTTGTTATCTTTATGCCTTGTCTACTCTCCATGTAAAGCCTTGTGTCGGCAGGGTACTTGAGCATGTGCCTCATTTTAAACACTAAGTAAATCCACTGAAGTGTGTCCCAGATGCTTAAAATGACACAAATGCTCAAGAACGTTGCTGGAGTAACTGTGCCTATTTGGGCCATAATAGGAACAAAGCAGAAAAATGTAGATAATTTGAATTTTACTAAAGATTTCTCAGGGTAGAATTTAAAAAAATTCTAAATTCTACCGGAATAGCCCTCTCAAATATAGCTAAGGAGAAATGCAAGAACACATTGCTTAAGAGTAGAGCTGAGTGAATTTTGAAAAAATATTATATGAATATTTGTTCAAATTTACACATATATTTAGTTTCAGCTTTTCCAGTTTTGTAGATTTATCACCAAATTTTCATTTCCAATATTCAAAAAAATTGATTTTTGTATTACATGTTTAATTCCAAAACTTTCCATTCCCACTGAGTTGGTATTTACATTAAGAAAAAGAAAGAATGCCATGACTTATGTGATTACTTATGCACAATTTATGTACTATGTACAATTATTTATGTACAATGAATTATTTAGGACTCATCTGCAGACCAAGAATTGTTTGATGTAGGAATTAATAAATAACTTGGAATATTGAATACATTTGAGAATTTACGACATGTTTGTGGAAAAACGACAAGGAGAAAAAGGACAAAACTCATAGAATAGTTATTAGTTGTGGATTGATTATGCTTCTAGCTCTATTCAAAAGTTAAAATCCATCATACTACAAAATAATTTTCTCAGGTTTCAGTTTCCAGGGTCCAGTGATGGAACACTACAACAGCATCATGAGTTTTCTTTGGATGTATCAAAACTTGGAGAAAACATCCCATATTCATATCTCCATTCCCCTGACACTTCTTTCACATTGTTAAGTAACATAATTAAGAAAACTAAGGCCTTTGTTTTATGTCATTAGCATGATTTTATAAGCTACTTACCAATGTAGTAAAGATATAATGATAATATTCTGTCATCATTCCCATAGCTAAAGCCTGAAAAAATAAACAAAAAATTAATATTTCTGAGGTCACATAGTATACATTTTATTGCATCTATATGGCAAATTAAAAAGCAGAAGAAAAACACTATTGGGAATAGGCTATAAGGTAGGAATTATATTAAAATTAGGTCAAGTAAATAATTTCTTAGTAGCTAGAATAGATTACTGAGTATTAAAGGAATTTATGAGCCAGATCTTCTGATAGAAAGATTATTATTAGACTGTTTAGAGCTGTAATTGTGAAAGAGGCTTATAGTTTTACACATTAATGGGAGCATGACTTTGCCATACAAAATCTAAGGAGAGAATATTTTAGTTCATTGTATTTATAATGTCTCCACTAAAAAATAACCTAATGAGAAATACAATTCTACTTTGATTAACATTATTCAATTAAAAACTAGTACTAGCTAAATAATGATAGATAGATAGATAGATAGATAGATAGATAGATAGATAGATAGAT